>CATIWM010014188.1:0-36739 GCA_949671775.1 Mallotus repandus | reverse complement strand
TATATATATTACCAAAACTATTTTAGTAAGATTAGACTTCTTTTTCGACTTTGATTCTAATTCTAAATTAGAATCATTTTCTATTTTTTTAGGTAACTCTTACCTTAAATAAATTAGGAAATAAATAAATAAATAAATATATATATATATATTACTAAAACTATTTTAGTAAGATTAGGCTTCCTTTTCGACTTTGATTCTAATTCTAAATTAGAATCCTTTTCTATTTTTTTAGATAACTCTTACATTAAATAAATTAGGAAATAAATAAATTTATTTATTTATTTACTTACTTACTTATTTATTTAATCTTTCATAGAGATAATTATTGGGCTAATTAACCCAAGTATGCTTGGGGCCTATTATAAGTGTGCGACCTTGTAGGTTCACACAACGTTGGCAGTGGGCCTAAAATTCCCATTTTAGCCCACATGTCATAATCGGTCTCTAGCAAGACATTATGACTACCCAAGTTGTGTGAAGATCGATAATCCAACATAACCTAATACACAATCTGTACTATAGTCCTTTTGTCAAATGATATCCTGACTGAACATAAAGCATGGATTATGTCATCCTTATATTGTTCAATTATATTCTTTCTCGATCCTAAGTAGACTGATACTGATAACTCTTTATCTGATAGTGATAACTCTTTATCAATACATTTTAGCATGGCCATGCATTTCTTTTCAGTTTAACTCATTAAGGGCCCCACAAATATCTTCTCAAAATAAGTGAGGGACAAATTCCATCTTAATCACTCACATTCCTCACATAACTTATTCCATATCAAATCACAACTTGTTTCACCATCTGGTTAAAGATGACGTAGGGATGTGTCAAAATATAGAACTTATCATGTAGAAACCATGCGGCCTCGCTCATCTTGTGTCATTAGACACTGAGTATTGCTAAGACTAATGCCATGGGACATTGCCAAGAATCCTCTCTTAGTGTTTTTCATACTAAACCTATTCAATAGTTTGTCAATGTAAGTTCTCTGACTTAGGCCAATAAGCCTCTTAAATCTATCTCTATAGATCTTGATGCCTAAAATATAGGCAGCTTCACCTAAGTCTTTTATTGAGAAACAGTTCCCTAGCCATGATTTAACATTTTGTAGAGTAGGAATATCATTTCTAATAAGTAATATGTCATCAACATATAGCACTAGAAAAACTATTGCACTCTTACTAACCTTCCTGTAAACACAAGGTTCATCGTCATTTCTTATGAATCCAGACTCTTTAACTGCTTCATCAAAATGAAGATTCCAACTCCGAAAAGCTTACTTCAATCCATAAAGTTATCTTTGAAGCTTGCAAACCTTTCCAGAATTCTCAAGACTAACAAAACCCTCTAGTTATATCATGTACACATCCTCAATTAGATTTCCAATAAGAAATGCTATTTTGAGATATCTTATAATCATAGTATATAGCTATGGCAAGGAGAATTTGAATGGAATTAAGCATAGCAACTGGTGAAAAGGTTTCATCATAGTCTATATCATGTGTTTGCTTGAAACCCTTTGCAACTAGTCTTGCTTTAAAGGTATGCACATTGCCATCCATGTCAGTTTTCATTTTAAAAACCCATTTGCACCCAATAGTTTTAAAACCTTCAGGCGGATCAATCAAAGTCCATACTTGATTATCATACATGGATTGCATTTCTAATTTCATGGCTTCTAACCATTTCTCAAAGTTCGGACTGTCCATGACCACTTGGTAGGTTGTGGGTTCACTTTGATCCATAATCACCACATCATTATTAGCTATTATAAGAAATCCATATCTCTTAGGCTTATGATGTGCCCTACCAGACCTTCTAGGACCTTATTGTACTGGTGTAGATTTAGCATTTACTTGTTGATCCTGTTGAGCTTTTATATATGGTATAATGCTATTTTGTGGTTCTTGAATTGCTTCAAGTTGTACCTTACTTCCACTAGTTCCTTTAGAAATATGTTCTCTTTCCAAAAAGACACCATCCGAAGCAATAAACACTTTGTTCTCATAAGCATTATAAAAGTAATATCCTTTGGTCTCTTTAGGATGTCCTATAAAAAGGCATTTATCTGATTTGGGTGCTAATTGATCTGAAATTTAATGCTTTACATAAGCCTCACATCCCCAAATCTTAAGAAAAGATAAACTAGGAGTTTTCCTATTCCATATCTCATATGGTGTCCTTTCAACTGCTTTTGATAGAGTTCTATTCAAAAGGAATGCAATAGTTTCTAAAGCATAACCCCAAAAGGAGATTGGAAGATCTGAATGACTCATAATAGATCGAACCATATCTAATAAAGTTTGATTTCTTTGTTTAGGTACACCATTCCATTCTAGTGTTCTTAGTGGAGTTAATTGTGAAATTATTCCACAATCTCTAAGATGATCAATAAATTCTTGCCTTAAATATTCGCCATCTCGATAAGATCTTAGTGCTTTAATATTCTTACCAAGTTGATTTTTTACTTCATTTTGAAAATTTTGAACATTTCAAAAGATTTAGATTTGTGCTTCATTAGATAGACATGGCCATATCAACTAAAATCATCTGTGAAATTAATAAAGTATTGATCACTTCCTCTAGTAGTAGAACTTAATGGACCACATACATTAGAATGTACAAGGCCCAAAAGTCATCAGCCCTCTCACTATGTCCAGTAAATGGTGTCTTCGTCATTTTTCCTAATAAGAAAGATTCACATGTTTCAAATGATTCAAAATCAAATGAATTTAAAAGTCCTTGTTAATGGAGTTTCAAAATGTGTTTCTCATTTATGTGGCCTAAACAACAATACCAAAGATAGGTTATGTTTAAATCATTAGATTTAAACTTCTTTATATTAATGTTACCGATGGACTTTTCATTAGTGTCTTCAATGTCTAAAATATAAGACCATGATTTCATGGAGCATATCTATAGAAAATGTTATCATTATAAATGGAGCATTTATTATTCCTAATAGTAAATTCAAACCCATTCTTGTCCAAACAAGAAACAAAAATGATATTCCTGCTCATAGCAGGTACATAATAACAGTTTTCCAAACTCAAAACAAGTCCATTAGGCAAAGTTAAATCATAAGTTCCTACAGCTAAGGTAGCAACTCTAGCTCTATTTCCAACTCGTAGGTCCACTTTACCTTTAACCAAGATTCTACTCCTTCTTAGACCCTACACATTAGTAAAAATGTGAGATCTAGAATTGGTATCTAATGCCCAAAAATCAGAAGTAGATAAATTGACTTCTATAACATGAATACCAGAAGAGGTACTCGCACCACCCTTATTCTTTTTCAGATCATCCATGAAGAGTTTGCAGTTTCTTTTCTAATGGCCCGACTTATTGTAGAAAAAGCATGTTCCTTCCTTAGGTGGTTTTGCTTGGGATACGGACTTAAGCTTTTGAAAGCCTTTAGAAGCCTTGATCTTGCCTTTACCCTTTCCCATCTTTCTTATACCTTTCCCTTTATTAACCATTAGAACATCCTTGGTAGTCTTGATGTTCTTCTCAGCAGTCTTAAGCATCCCATGCAATTTAGAAACAGTTTTGTTCATGCTATGCATGTTATAGTTCATAACAAAACCATTATATGGTTCTGGTAAAGACTAGAGAATAATATTAATGGCCAAATCTTGCTCAATCTTAAGACCAAGCCTTCCCAGATCTACAAGATGACTTTTCATCTTAAGAACATGACGAGCCACTGAGCTGCCAACAGTTAACTTGCATGAAAGCAATGCCTTTATAGTGCTAAACCTTTCAATTCTGGCTTTCTCTTGGAACATTTCCTTGAGATGGCCAATTATGGTATAAGCATCCATCTCCATTAGTTGCTTTTAAAGATTTGAATCCATGCATCCAAGCATGAGGCAAGTGACATCAACGGAGTCATTAAGATACTTACTATAAGCATCCTTTTAAGCTCTAGGAGCATTGGCAGCTGGTTCATCAGGAATAGGTTGATCAAGGATATATTCCTTTCTTTCTTGCTTAAGAAAAATTCTTAAGTTTCTATATTAGTCAAGGAAGTTAGTCCCACTAAGCTTATCCTTCTTAAGGATCGATCGCAGTGACAGATTAGATGTTGTATTTGATGCCATTATCTACAACTAATATATATGTAGTGTATTTAGCATTTTATCAAGTTATTTTAATGAGGAAAAATTATAAATCCCACAAATAATTTATTCAAATTAATAACCCTCAATTTAATTTGTAGATCATAGTGGGTCAAGATTCATATTTCACCATACTCTAAGTGAGCTTTGGCTTATCGCCTAAAGATATACTTATTTAGGTAGGTAACTCTTACTAATTACATCTCATGTAACTTTTGAGGTATGGGATTTGACATCACATGTCCTGGCTAAAAATCCCATCTAATGCCTTAGGTCCAAAACCCTTTTGATAACCTAGTTAAGTCAATTATAACAAATGTTTAAAATTCACTATTTTCGAACTTGCCTTCCTCGAATAATTTAATACACTCTACTTTGGCATATCCATATATAATAATCTAAGGCTTGACAAGTGTTTGATTTTATAGGAGGCATTATTGTGACTTAGTATTGGATGAGGGTTCCCATTTTTTTTACCTTATTTGGATATTATGTTGTAAACATACATCATATGCATAGTATCTCATACATAACATAACAATAAAGCAATAAAATAAACATGACATAACATGGCCCAAATCTAGTTTAATCTTTATAAGCTAATATGAAGATCAATGGTCAATCCTTGGCAAAAAGACATCCACCATCTTGAGCCTTTCACCTTAGATCTCCACTTTGAGTTTCCACTTTAGATCTCCATCCTTGGCCTCCTTTTTATGTCTCCATGTCAGGTCTTCATTTACATTACATTACAAGTTGCAATCTATACTATTCTATTACTAATTAATAAAATAAATTACAAAAAATGAAAAATGACTCGCAGGTCGTATTTAATAAATTACAACCCATAAAAATGAATAACAAAAATCTAACCACATTGGTCTTCAGGGCCATGTCATACACCATACATTTTTACTTTAAACAAATAGAGCATAATAGATTAATTTTTCTTTAAAACCAATTATTATGATGAGAACAATTTGTGTGATGAATCCATTCGGGATCAAGGGGGCAGTGTCCTTTGTGAGGTCCTAAGGGTAGCTCCCCAGGTGGCAGTCTCGAAAGGTAAACAATTTACCATAACTCTTTGAATGAGTAGTTGCCAAATCCTTAAACAAATGTAATCTTATTACATTTCAATAGTATGTTCAAAACATGCTAACTTTGTTCAACACATTGAAAAAAAAATGCCATAACCACTTTTTATTTGCAGATTTGTGATCAGGCACGGCCGTGTGTCTTAATGCGCATGGCCATGTGTACTGTAACTTTGTCAAAAAATTGCTCGCAATAATGGCTATGTGCATGGGTGTGCATAGCCATGCGCTACAATGTTTTCTGTATATTTCAAAGCAAGCAATACACTAACATTTTTGCACTCAAAAACAACATGCATTTTCCAAAAATTCATACCACAAACGGTGTCTAATTATATTAAACAACCATAGACATTAATCCAATTAATGTACAAAATCATTTTTGACGTAGATTTAATTAAATCATCATACAGAAATGTTCTAATGAAAATTTGAAAACTCTTTTTGAAATCAAATATATATCATATATATATATATATATAAACTCATTTTCATATCTTATGTATATCACATATATCATAGAATCAATCTAATCGAATTACAAGCGACTTTGATACCACTGCTGGGTTTCGTGATCCAAAACACAGCAAAAACAAAACTTTTAACTACGAAAACCCATAACCTGGATCCATGTAATTTGAATTAGATTGATTGAGAGGGTTTTCTAAAACTCATAAAGACGATTTCTAGGCAAGGACGTTGGAAGAAAAGGAGGGGGTTCACACCGGTGACACCTCACCTCAAGCTTTACGTATTCCTTTGTCGGATGGAGACGTCACCAAAAGGCAATGCCCTCTATAGTATCCATACGAATAAGGTGATCCAGAGTGGTGCTAGTGTTCTAGCACCTTTGTTGTCTCACAACACTTTTCTCGCTATGCTTTTTTCTCATAAGAAGTAGTACAGGAAGAAGGAGAATGTGGCTTAACCTAAACCCTAAAGAGTGAGATGTTTATATATACATCCTATCTAGGGTTTCTCTTACCAAAACAGTTTCGGTAAAATTAGACTTCCTTTTCAACTTTGATTCTAATTCAAAATTAGAATCCTTTCCTATTTATTTAAATAACTCTTACCTTAAATAAATTAGGAAATAAATAAATAAATAAATAAATATATATATATATATATATATATATATATATTGATTTAATCTTTCATAGAGATAATTATTGGGCTAATTAACCCAAGTCTGCTTTGGGCATGTTCTAAGTGTGTGACCCTGTAGGTTCACAGAACGTCGGTAGTGGGCCTAAAATTCCCATTTTAGCCCATAAGTCATAATTGGTCTCTAGCAAGACATTATGACTACCCAAGTTGTGTGATGGTCGATAATCCGATATAACCTAATACACAATGTGTACTATAATCCTTTTGCCATATGATATCCTAATCGAACATAAGGCGTGGATTAAGTCATCCCTATATAGTTCAATCATATTCTTTCTCGATCCCAAGTAGACTGATACTGATAACTCTTTATCTGATATTGATAACTCTTTATCAATACATTCTAGCATGCCCATGCATTTCTTTTCAGTCTAACTCATCGAGGGGCCCATAGATATCTTCTCAAAATAACTGAGGGACAAATTCCATCTTAATCACTCACATTCCTCACATAACTTATTCCATATCCAATCACAACCTGTTTTGCCATATGATTAAAGATGACATAGGGATGTGTTAAAATACAAAACTTATCAGGCAGGAAACCATGGTGATCTCAAGTCAGAGGACTCAAATAATACTACTGTGAAGAGAATTACCTATGACGATAATCCATGTGGTATTCTCATAGTGGGTCGATCCAGTACATTATTTCTCTAAATATGTACCTATGAGTTTGACTTAATATCTTATATGCATGATTAATGAAACTTAATCATCAATTAACCTCCTACTACAATAATCCATATGGTATTCTAGTAGTGGTCGATCCAGTACATCATTTCTCTAAATATGTACCAATGAGTTTAACTTAATATCTCACATACATGATTAGTAAAACTTAATCATCAATTAACCTCATACTAGTCTTTATTCATTGTTGTTCCCACAACAATAATCTACTAGGGATATTTAGATTAGAATTCAAGTATCACCTAAGAGTTCTACTATCAAGTCACGTACTTGATGATCTTAATAGAATTAACTAATCAAGGATAATACTCGAATTATTCGGTAATAATAAAAATGCCTTTTTATTATTAAATAGAAATATGACAAAGTTAAAGTATGACCATTACATAATTGGCCTAGGGCATAACACTAATAACCTTAACAAGAACATTATCAATTGAAGAAATGTTGTAGTGATTGAGAAAGATTAGTGAAAGAAACTTAAGGATCTGTGCGACAGAGAAGAATCAGTTGTTATGCATTGACAGAGAAGTGGAACGTATATTGGTGCGAAAAAGGTGGTGCGAGTGAACAAATGAGGTGTGAACACTGAACAAGCGAATGAATGGTGGTGCGAGATGTAAATGAAGGCTAGGGGGAGCAGGCAGCAAAGGAGTGAGTGCTGGAGATTGGCAGCTAAAGTGAAGATGTTGGTGGTAGGGGATGAAAATGAAGAAGGCTGGGGAGCGGCGACGGCGAGAAAGAGAGAGAGGGGTGTATTAAATGAAAATTAGATTAAGGTTGTGATATTAGGTTGAAGGTTATTTATGTTATTTAGAATTTGACATCACAACTACGTAGTTTGGAAGTGAAACTATGTAATTTTTTATGTTTTAATTAAATTACTTTTAGATTATATATTTTTTAATATTAATTTTCAATAATATTATAGTTATTTAATTTATATTTATTTATTTATTTAAATTTAATTATTTAATATTAATATTGATGTTAAGTGAAAATATGGATATTTACAAATATAAATATATAATTTATATTGTGATTAGATAATTATAAATTATGTGATTATGTAGTTAGATATTTAATTATTTTATAACCTTAAATATAGATAGTTTATATTGTGATTATATAAATAAAATTTGTTATAATTTTATCAAAAATATAAAACATAAAAGAAGTATGATGATATTTTGTAACGGATTTTTATTTGATAAAAATATAAAAGAAGTATGTTAATATTTTGTAATGGATTGTTAATCCGTTACAAATTAGTAACAAATTTTTCATTACAAATTAGTAACGGATTAAAAATCCGTTACAAATAATAATAATTTGTAACAGAGTTTTTATCCATTATAAATTTCTTCACCATATAAAAGAACTATGTTAATATTTTGTAACGGATGTTTAGTCCGTTACAAATTAGTAATGGATTAAAAGTCCGTTAAAAATTTGCTAAAAAAATTAAAAGAACTATGCTAATATTTTGTAACATATTTCTAATCTATTACTAATTAGTAACGAATTTGTATGCCGTTACAAATTTGTAACATATTTGAAACAAAATTAATCTGTTACAAAATTTTTAATAGATATTTCCGTTACAAAATTGTTATTAATGGTTGGCGCCATATTTCTGTGTGTTTTTTTTTAACAAATTTACCAACAAAAATATATCTGTTACAAAATCCGTTATAAATTCTGTTACTATTCCGTTACAAATTTTATTTTGTAACAAATACTATTTTATTACAAAAGTTTTGTTACTAAATTTATATTTTGTTACAAATTCATTACATGCCCCTTACAAATTTGTAACATACTATATTCGTTACAAATCAAACATTTTCTTGTAGTCGTCAAAACACCTTTCTCTACGCTCCTACTTCGACGAGAAACACTTTCTCTATGACCACTTCCAATAGAATTTTTAGCCATCTCTACTTCTTTTAATTTTAGAATAAATGTAGAAATGCAATGAATTTAAAAAACTACAATAAAACAATAAATAAATAACAAAACAGAGAACGAAAAAAAAACATAACAAAAGAAGACAAACATGCAATTTGAAACGAGAAAATATCATAGATATTAAACCCTAAAGAAATGAGAAGAATTGCAAGAGGAAGTTGAAATGCAATTAAAAAATCATTAAAAAGCCGTAAGAGGAAGTTACAGAGCTAAAAGCACCAAAGGCAAAAAAATGAAAACCTAAAAATGAAAAGAATAAATTTAAAATTGAAAAAAGAGGTCGAGTGAAGAATGCTAAAAAAATAAGTCAAATAGGTCATCTCTAAAATTTCCTCTCAAAGTTTGTAATATATCAATAAACTAGAAATTGAAGCTTAATAGTGCTACAAATAACTTGAACACACTAACAAACTTGAATACAAGAACAAAAAATTGATTCTTGAATGAAACAAAACTACAATAAATATGGCTAAGCCCTAAAATATGTTTATCTCCTACAATTAGTGATATAAGAGCAACCTCTAGTCTAAGGGTTGACCTACGCATAAGAATTATGGGTATAGTAAGACTTCTTGAATGAATTGTCAATGCTTAAATTTCTTATCTTTTCCATGAAGAAATAACAATTTGATGGAAGAAAATGATGAGAGAATAAGATGGGAGAGTTAAAATTAAGATTTAATTGAAAAGTGAAGTTGATGTTAAACATTCAAGCTTAGAAGAGAAAACAAGTACTAAAGGTTTTTTTCTTCACCTTGTAGCTCTATTCCCAACACCCCTGTCCTCTTTTTCTTTTCTTTTGCAAAAACTACCAAATTGCCACTTTAACCCTCCTTGTTTTGCTCTAACCATAAGAACCACCATGAAATTGTCCTTAAGTCTCTCTATTAACTATTTTTACTCACTTAAATAAAAAAATATTTTATCACTAGCATTAAAATATAGATTTATTATTATTAACTATTTATTTGTTTCTTTATTCATTCTATCATCATCATCATCATCATCATCATTATCATTAGCATTAGAATATAAATTTACTCTCTCCCTTTTCAATAAATTTTTGCACCAAAATTTACATACCTATGAGAAAAATAGATGGCGATATTGAGAGGTTTTTATGGCAATTTCTTTCTTCTTCTCTTTTTTTCTTCTTTTTCATCTTCCCTTTGTTTCAAGGTAAGCTCATGAGTTAGTAACTTTCTAATGAGAATGTTGATGGAAAATTTGGATAAATCAGGAGCTTCCTCAATTAAAGCCACCCTTGATTCCTAATCCTTTTTAGGTAGGATTCTTGGAATCTTAGTGTTGATCTCCTCTTTTAAGTAGTATTTTCCCAACTTTTTTAGTGTTGTAAGGAGAGCATTGAGCTAGTTGGTCATTTCAGTGATTGATTCTTAAGGTTTCATCTTGAAGAGTTCATACTTATAAACATGGAGTTGAACCTTCTTACACTTTACTTGCACATTTCCTTCATAATGATTTTCAGAAGTCTTTCGTATCTCCTGTACGACTAGATAATGTTGAACATTGCCTACTTCTCTAGATATTAAGGTAAGTAGAATAGTCATGACCTTCTTATTTTCATGGTTTTGACCTTTTTGCTCTTGGGTCCATTGACTTATATCAATGGTGAATTCCACATTATCAACTTTGGCTTTTGGAGCTTCCTAACCGTCTAAGATCACATCCCATAACTTGATAGGATCACTATCAAGATAGAGTTCCATTTTGAATTTTCAATATGGGTAATCACTACCATCAAAGAAGGGTCTTAAAGAAGAAAAGTTTATGGTTTCACTCCCTATGATCTTAATTCTAGCGATTAAGTACCTAGAATTAAAGCTCTAATACTAATTGAAAAGGCCCTAGTGGGGTGAATATGGCTAATGTAAAATTAAAAGGAAATAAAAAGGATTAGCAAAATATTTAAAGATTAAAATAAAGAACACAAGGATTTAAGGAGTTTGATTTATCTAAAACCTATATTTCTACCTAACTTATTATAGACGGCGGGGTTTAGCGCGCGCCCAAGTTTATTGCAACTGCGACATTGTTTGAGCTCAGGGCTCTAGGGAACACACTAACCATTGTCACAAAGACATGGCGTGGAGATGAGGAGTCACCACCCAGGGTAATAACTGGGACAAATCAAAGGTGGTAGTAGCTCGATTCTCTAATACAAGTTAGCACCACAACCAGGAGTTCTAGATATAGAATACCAACTTCTTTTAGTCTTGTGTTCATTTAGAATTATTTTATGAATTTACTATCTTATCCTCTAATTACATACAATTTCATATAAACCCTAATTCAACGTCCATCAATCCCTAAAGCAATAAATCATGAAAAATCATATAAGAAATGCATTCATACAAAACACATCTAACCCTAAGTTAGTCTAATCTACATATTTTTAAAGTGAACTAAGTTTACATATTTTAATTTACAAATGGACCTAAAGCTAATGGGCGTAATTCCTACTTAATTTTATTTAAATGAGCCCAAGTCTATTTATTTTATTTCTAAAATGGGTCTAAGTTTACAAATTATGAAAATGCCTTAATTAGTGGGCCTAATTCTACATATTTTAATCTAATATGATCCTAATTCTACAAATTATGGAAAAAGAATTAAGTTAATTGGATAAGTCTAAATTAAATTAAATTAATCCAAGTGGGCCTATGTCTAAATTAACTAAGTGGGCCTAAATACATCTCTAACTTAAAATCTAAATTTCTTTATGGGCCTAAAGATCAAATTAATTAATTAAACCCTAATCCTAATTAAATTATTAAGCTTATTAGATCAAGAGAATCTAATTAATTAACCTAAAACCTAAAATTATGAGCTTAAACACAAACAAACATAAAAACATGAAAATTAATTTTAAAAAAACATAAAATTAATCATAAAAAATAATAAATAAATAAATTAACTAAAACATGCATCTAATGATTTCGAACATAATTC
This sequence comes from Mallotus repandus, assembly GCA_949671775.1. Classification (NCBI taxonomy): domain Eukaryota; kingdom Viridiplantae; phylum Streptophyta; class Magnoliopsida; order Malpighiales; family Euphorbiaceae; genus Mallotus; species Mallotus repandus. The sequence continues at coordinate 24,699 of CATIWM010014188.1, read as the reverse complement.
TAATTAATTATAGGCCTAGAGATCAAATTAATTAACAGACGCACCCTTAATTCTATTCACTTTAAATCTAATTCAATTTTGATAAAAACCCTAATTATCTCTATAACCATTGATTTTACTTACCCAATTAAAACCCTAATTACTAATCAATTAATTAAAATAAAATCTACAACACACATATAGGATTTCACTAATCCCACTATTAGGGCTATTACAATAATCTACTAAAAATTAAATTAAAATAATAATACAACCCATAAAACAAAATAAATACAAAAAATCAACAGAATATAAAATAATAATAAAAAAACTATGTAAAATTTCGTAGGGATTTAATCCATGGCATTCTATGGATGTTCATAGGTTTTCTCGATTCAATCATGTGTTCATCCCCACAAAATCATGCTACAAAATTTTAAAAAAAAAGAGGTTAGAATGAATAAAAGATAAAGAAAATTTAATAAAATAATAAAATTAAATGAAAAGAAAAAAGTTGAACTTTTTGAGAATGATGCAATATTGATTTGCTCCTCAGAGTGGTGTGAATGATGCAGTATTGATTTGCTCCTCAGAGTGGTGTGAATCACTGTTCCTTTGAATAAATCTTCAACAATTGAACTTTTTTCTCAAAAGGCCTACTGCCTCTTTAAAATAATACTTAAAAAGATTTTTTTTTGGCTCTCTGTGTACGTAGGTGTGTGTGCTGCGTCTTCAAAAAGGTTCCCCCCATTCACAGAAGAGTTAAGTTAGGTTTATATAGAAAAACCCTAGCTAAAAGACGTATTCTCCTGTAAGTTACATGAGATAAAGTTTTGGTTTAATGAGGACTTTTATTTCTAGAAAAATCCAGATAAATCCTAGAAAAAGAATTTATCACATCATTCCACCAATCAAAAAATAAGAAAAAACAAATTTTTATTTACTGAAAAAGAAAAATAAAATAAAAAATACAAACGGACGCAATCGAAAGAATATAATCCCAATTAGGATTATACATTTTCGATCGAAAATACATAATTTCGATGGGAACTATGCATTTACGATCGAAAATGTGTAATTCTGGTCGAAATTACATATTTCCTTCCGATCAGAAATGTGTAATTCCGATTGGAATTACATAATTCCGATCAGTTCATTCAATTTAATTTTTTTAAACTTTTAATTATAAAAAGACCCCTAAAAGAAATAAAATCTAACAAATTAAGTCCTTTAAAAACTAATTAAATCCCCTTGAAAATGCATCTACGCCTTTTGAGATTTCGAACTTCAAATATTGAAGATTTATTTATAATATTTTCATCATCGGAGTCCTCTGTCATATCCATACTCTAGTAATCCCGAAATTGAGTGCTTAAACTTATGCCCAAGTTAAGATTTTGCAAACCCACAACCAAGATTTTCACTTTCTTAGATTAATTACAAGAGCCCTTAAAAATAAGCTTTTCTTGGCTTAGCTTTAACCACAATTAAAATGTAAGTGTTTTACTAGTTAACACTTAAACCAAAATCCACTAGAATTCGTTCCTCACTTTCCTTTTCAACCTAAAAAAATAGATAAAAGAGAACCTAATATAGATCACACAACCCACACTAAAAGGGTTTAAGAAAGTAATTAAAGTAATTGAGAATTATTGAAGTACAATTGAATGCTAAGAACTTAATTTTCACAACCACTTCATCTAACCTCTTAAATGAGGTTTTAAGAGGTGTATATATAGTTGAGAAGTAAAAACCAGCTGTTGAAAAGTAGCTCCACCTTTTTCAACCTTTACCATCTTCATTAAATGCTTAGACAACTTTTTGTAGAGAAAAGCATGGTCATGATCGTGATATTCTCAGTCATGATCGTGATCGTCAATTAAACTAATTGTTAGAGCCTTACTGTGATCATTAAGAGGCTGCCACCTGCCTCTAAACTGTGAGGGTCATTATTTCTCTTAGCCTTCATAAAGTTCTTGAGTCATACACATGCACCCTATTCATGACCTATGTTATGAGCATGATCACGGTTTTGACTTGGACCATAAGGGTCACTGTCTCTTTTGATCTTTATAGTCTTATAAAGTCATGCTCGTGAGCTTGAACCATGACCTTTATCATGAGCATGACCATAGTTGTACTTAAGATCGTGAACGTCATTTCACAAATTTTTGTTCCCGTCTAATTTGATTACGATTAGTTCAGGCTTAATCACGATCACGATTGTCTGGTCACTAACATGGTCCCGGTCATGATGCCAATGGTAAGGGTCATTATGGTTTTGGTTTAATTAAGTCTTTTAATATACTTGTGCTCGTGAGGATGTTCATAATTGGGATGGGGATTGTGAGCATCACTATCTTGATGCTATACTTGCATTGTTAAGCTTGATTTTTGTTCTCATTTTTCCTGACTTATACATACTTGAAACAACCACATTAGTAACTCAAAATTGAGTTTTTAAAATAAAAAGTAAGGTATATTAAGCATTAAAAATGTAAATGGCCAACACTTCTTTAGTAAGGCAACATTTTATTTTGGGCTTTTAACTTGTAATTTAAAAGAACTTTTTATCCCATGATACCTGATTTATATGGATTTAAAGGGTTATGAAATAATTTTAAGCCTATTTTATGAGTTTAGGCTATTTTTTAAACCAATTAGACTGCCATCATCATCTGTGATACTATTTTCATTTAATTTGATCATCATTGGGCTTCTCTACATCCTTTCTTTAGCTGGCCCAAAATATGGAAACTAACAATTGCTATTTACTTTATTATAAATTGAAATTTGTAAAAAAGCATAAAATTGGAGGATACTAAAGGATATGTGTGCTTGTAGTTTTCTATTAATGACCAACAAGTTTAATAAGCAATTTACTGTCAACCATGATGTAAGCTTTTCAAAAGGTTTTTTGCAACTAAAATTTTAGAAATTCTATTGTTGGCCCACATCTTAAAGGTTTAACAATTGGCCTACATGTTAAAGGATTATAACTTGAAATTTTATGGTTGGCCTATATTTTGAAAGATCATGGTTGGCCTATATTTTGAAAGATCATGGTTGGCCCAAACCTAAAAAGATGATGGTTAACCTACATCATGTCTAAGAATATGATATCTAAAGTGTGTGCTTGACTTTATACTTAACATAGGTTAGCAGTATACATATATAGGACAAAATAGACTTATGTTATTGACACATGACTTGATTCATAATGTATGCATGATTACATATCCAGAACATTCGAGCATAATTTTGTGTTTGATAAAATAAATAAATGTATTATAAATATGAATTAAGCAAGGTAGAAGTGCATAATTATGCATGTGTGCATACACTACACAAAAGATAAACTATATATGCATGAGCTTGTTGCCTATACACATGTTTATATTTTTTATGTGCCTCTGTCATCTGCAACAAATCTTATTAGATTCTTTTTAAAATGGTGATTGGGATTTCGATCATCAAAGAATGTTTATGTTTTTTATGTTCCTTTTCTGTTTACAATAAATCTTATTGGGTTCCTGAAACAAATGGGGATTAGCCTTTATATTATTATCAAAGAATTCAATAGAGCCTTACAAAGATTGCTATTGAGATTAGTGTCAAAAATTGATGCATATATTAAGACCTTAGTGATTTGATTTTGAGCAACTATAGAGATACTGAGAATATAGATGCACTAGGAATGATGTTGATAATTAAAATAAATCCCTTTGTAGGTTGGTTCATTTCCCTAAATAGTTTCCCTTTGCTTGAAGATTTAGAACATGCCATGAGTATGCTTAATAATTCTATAAATATAGTTATTGTGTTTAAATCAAATTAATTATCCCTTATGCTTTAATATAATCCATCAAAATTGAAAGTATGTGCTTGACTTCAAATATCATTGATTATTAAAACACAAAATTTATGACCCAATTAACGAATTGATTGAAAAACTTGGCAACTCAAGAGAATATTATTTCCGGAAACTCATGACTACTACAAAAAGAACAATGTGCCTGTGATAAAAATATAGTCCTAAACTTATCTCCTAGATAGATATGCAACCAAATCTTTATTTATATTCCCTCTTTGACCTATGTAGACCCCTTTTAAGAGTTTTCAATCTTAATTGGCTTACTTTTCTTTCTTTTATTCTTTTATTTTTCTCTTTTGCCTATGTCGCCCCCTTTTGAGAGTTTTCAAGCCTATTTAGGTGGTTACAAGTCGATTGATGATAGTCCTTTATTCATGTTCACTTCACTATTTTGATATTTTGAAAATTTTTGTGTGACACTTATTGTTCTAAGGTCATGCCTATAATGCTTACTTTACATAATCACATCTTTATTATAACCATGAACACTATATTATATTTATTATTAATCAGTCCCTTGCGGGCATCTGATTAACTATTTTTAGTGCATATTTTGTAGAAATTTTATTTCTAGACTTTAAGATATAAATAATAGAAGCTAGTCAAAGTGTAATTGATAAGTGCTTAAAATGATAGATTTTGAGCACTAAATAGTTGCATTTCATTATTAGAATTATAGATTTTTACCTTATAAAAGCATGAACTAGGAATAATTACATTAGAAGTTAAACTAGTTAGTTGTTTTTGTTATTTTATGCATTTTTAGTTTATTATTATAGTTTTTACATTGCTTTTGCATTAATTTTTATAGGTTCCATCATGTTGGAGCTCATTTAAGGATATGAGCAATAAGAACTTAAAGCAATGAGCTAATCTAGCCAAGCAAAAAAGGACAAAAAGATAATAGATGTGAAGAAGAGGAATGACACGGCTGTGTGCCCATGAGACACAACCGTGCCTGATTGCAAGTTTTGAAGTCTGTAGAGAAGGAAGCAGACATGGGTGTATCACTCTAGGCACATAGCCTTGTCTCTCTAGGCACATAGCTTGTCTCTCTAGGCACATAGCCTTGTCTCCCTAGGCACATAGCCTTGTCTCTCTAGGCACACAGCTGTGTCTCTCTAAATACACAGTTGTGTCTAAGCACTTGTTGGCCAGGTGAAGGAAGGTCACATGCATGTGTCATTCAGGAACACAGCCATGTGTGTAGGAGCTATTTATTTTGGAAAGAAAATTTTTAGGGTTTTTGAGAGAACATTATTTAACGAGAAGTTTTTTTTCTCCTGAAGGACGTTGATGCTCTTAAGAACAATATTCTATCCTTTTTCTTTAAATAGGAACTATATTTTTCAAATATTTTTTTAAGTTTTGGATTTTTAATTTTTAACTCAAGCTATTGGAATGAAGAACAATGATTGAGAATCAAGAACACAATTGAGGAAGCAAAATAAAAAGATTTTTTATTCTATTATTCTCTTGCTTTATAATTTCATTTTTTCATGAATATGTTGGTATTCTTCATCTCTTGTTGTTATTTTCTAATTTCCATGAGTAATTAGGTAGTTTGATTAGGGTTTTAATGAACATGGCTCCATATAAACATAATTAATTAAATTCTTGATAAAAGAACTTGCATTTCATTAATATAATCACCCTTTGAACTGAACTAGAAACCAGGGTTATATTGAGAGATTGATTCTAGTGAGAAAAGAAATCTATATCTATTAATTTGAATTGAATTAGTCAAGAGACATTTCAATATTAATATTCCATTGAAGATTGCTTGAATGAATTAACTATGACTAGTTAATCGTGCTAGTGTCATACATCGAGTTTTGACCATCCCTAAAAAGGTCCAATGATGAAAATATTCCTTCGAATATGACAAGTGTCTATTCATTCATACTGCCTCTGAAGCATGTTGTGAGTCTGAAAAGCCAGAACTGAGCCTCTAAATAGCAAAACCAGCTACTGAATCATTAAGTCACACTCCGATTTTACAAATTATGAATTATCGGAATGATAAGTAGCTCATTCGCTCAAAATGTACAACTCGTCAAACCGGTGTTCATCTTGTAAGACTGGAGTTCAACTTCATGAAAATTAGAAGTCGATTTTAATGAAACAGACGTCAAAAACGCGTTTAGAAGCATTAAAAACCTCCAAAAATGACCACGGAATAGTGCGCGTAATCCTGAGAAGTAGCGCATGTGCAAATTTATAGCAGATGACCACACCCGAACACACTTTGCTCACGCGTGAAAATGGAAGCCGATTTTGAAAAAATGAACAACGAAAACGCATTTGGGAGGAGGTTCAAACACCCTTAGAAGCAACCTCGAAATAGTGCATACACGCCCCAAAATCAACGCATGAATGCGTTAACTGCATGTGACCAAGCGCCCCAGGCACGCGTGATCACGCACCTCGATACACGTGCACATGCATAAAATCATGCACACACACACCTTGGGACACGTGACCATGCATATTTTTCCTACTTTTCCCTATAAATAGGGGTCTTTATCTACCATTTAAAGGAGGCCAAAGCCAAAATGCAGACACACACACTAAAATGTTGTCGAATTAAAGACTCAGGAGTCATAATTCACATACTTTCAGCCTACCTACTATGTTTTTTATAAGATTCTTTTTTGGATCAACTTGAACCAAACCCACCGACATCTTTGTCAAAGCATGATTCAAAGGTATACAAATTTACATTCTACATGTCATTTTTAACCTCTCGACGAGGATAGCTTGAAAATCGCACGAAGCTAAAGCTTCAAAAAACCTAAAAACAAGCTCAGTCGAATCTGAGAACCAAATAATCACTTTTCCACATTTACTTTGCTATTTTGCATTTTACTTTTATTGCCGCCAGCAGTTGAGAAATTGTTGTGATTATATGGTGAGACTGGCAATTTGCATGGTGATTGAATAATCTCTGCTTTATTTTCGCTTATAATAAATTGTCATCTTTGCATCAAAATGCATTCAATAATATGAAAGTTCACATTTTGGAGCTAGAGCTTCCATTTCACAGTCCAACGATGCAATCATACATCATTTTTTATTTCTCTACCATTTATAAATACTTCATAATAATTCCTACAAATGCACGTATTTATGCCTATATCTGCTCTTTTAATTAAGTGAATATTCCCTGCTTGCTTGTTATCTAAGTGGACGAATTGATGGAATTGCACATAGTCGTGCTAACCTCTGTCTTGCAGGCATATTAAGACTACCTTTACATTTTCATACCCTTTTTTGAATGTATTTACTAGGAAAGCCCTGTAATTAATCATACTTATTTTCCTTTACTATTCATTATTATTTATGTGCTTGTGTGAATGTGCATATGTCAACTGTCATTATCGAAACTAGGGTGCTACGCTAGCCATATATTGAGTATTATAATGCGAAATAGTCAAAAAGTAGATGTAATCTCCCGAACTTAGAATCTTTGCTTAGGATGATACTTGTTGAGTGACCTGATGTCGTCCCTTTCATCTTTTCCTGATTTTCTTAAAATCAGGTGGCAACTATACAAACATAAAGCATCTCTCATCCCCTTGAGACCAACCACTGTCCCTATCCCATAAACAAAACAGATGTCCCATTCAGAAAGGCTGTCTCAAAGACACAGAAAATAGAACCATCAGGTTGCTCACAACTAGGTAATTTAGTAATTTTCCTAATTGGTTAATTGTGAGAGTACTTGAGAGAGACATCACAACATCAAATATGTTTCGAAAATGAAATGTTATTCATAATAAATAAGAATTTATCATCATCCTTAGGTAAATTGAGCCAGGGGAATTAAACCCCAACATCTTTAATTATATAAATTTAGTGACCAAATTCATATTGTTTCAGATTTAATTTACTTACTTTGCTCATTGGAATTTTTGTTAGTCTAGACAAATATAATATTAAAAGTAGCTCTACAATTAACACTCTCTCCATGGGAATGATATCTTTTTATTACTACTTGTACGATTTCGTGCACTTGTGGATCACATGCATCAGTAATAGTTTTTGAGGGGACGATATTGAGATTTTCTCCCTTAAAAGAAAATAAGTGAACTAAACGACAATCTTTGGATGGACTTTTCGAAGAAGTTATAAAATGTATGAAATTATAAAGAGTCAACTCTTTAAAGTATATTATGGTTTCTGTGGCAAAGAAAATTAGACAATAAAATATTTTTTTGAATTTAATTTCAAATTTTTTTAAAAAAATTACTAAAAATAAAGAACTTCATTACAAATACCGTCATTAAAGGATGCTTGAGAAGAGTGAATTAAAGGTAAAAAAAATTAGAAAATATAGTGCATTATCTCTTTTTCTCATTCAAGAATAACATAGTGTCCATTGTCATAAAAAAAATTATATTGATATAAAACATATATTTATTAGCAAAGAAAAATAATGTTCTAATAAAATATTTCTTTGATTTACCATATCCAAACTACAAAGAGTTGTGATTGTGATGATTACAACAATAATTGTCTCTTATAGGCCTTTAATTGTCTAGATCATATGGCAAGCCAGAATCAATAAATTCTTAAATCTTATATGATCATCAAATGCATCATTTTGGCTCCATAATTTATGGATTACTTATATGTCTAGAGTCAATGAAGTTCATGAGGTATTTTTATTGACCTTCTGCAATGATCAATCATAATTATCCCTTGTTTTGATCTTAACAAATCATATTTTTAGTATCTAATGAGTTTCCTTTAAGTGTGTATAAGTTAGGGTAACTTTGGAGAAAAATCATGAAGAAAAATCAAAAGAATTTGAGTCTAGAAGGCAATCATGAGCTCCGTCCCACACAAGACCAAGCTCAGGACTTGATTGCCTAAAATAAGGATCAAAGCAATACAATTCCCGAGCATTTTCCCAACCAAGACATCACTTGGGAAAAGAGAATCTTGCCCGAGACCAAGTGAACCTGACCGGGACACAAGATGGAAAATTTTGACAGATTAGGCAGTACCCATCTCGATCTTTGTCCCAAACGTGATGCTGCCTAGGACATGACTAGCAAACTTCAAGGAATGGGATAATGCCCATCCCGGTCACAGTCCCGACCAAGATAGCAATCGGGACATTGTTCCTGAGCATAATCCCAACTAGGACATAACATGTATCTTTCAACAACAATGGTCTTATCAGCTTCTACGGCTAGTTTTATCAAACGTTCGACTAGGACTGAGGATATCCCGACCAAGACTAACCAATTTTCTACAAAAAGTTAAAATACAATTAATGAAGCTTGACGAACTTGGGGACAAAATTAATGGCTCCAACAACCATATTTGAGTTGGTCAACTATTTAAACAACCTCTGAAGCTTCATTCAATGGTTAGAAACTTTGGTGGTTGAACATTTTCTTTTAACATTCAATTGAGCTCTCAAACCTTCATCTAATTTCTTTATTGTTTATTAACTCTTTGAGAGTTGGTTGTTTATTAGAAATAGGACTTCTACTTCATCTAATTTTTGGGATAGATTAGAAGGGAAGTAAGGTTTATTTCTAAAGGAATTGGTTTAAGTGTTTGTCCATTAAAACACTTGGGAATTGGGTTGAAGAGTGATCTTAAACTCTTGATTGTAAGGTTAGAGTGGAGCCTAAAACTCAAGCTTGTATAAATCAATATAAGTGAATAGATTATGATGATTCAAAAATCCTAACTTAGGAGAGTTAGGTGGAGACGTAGGTTTGTTGATAAATCAAACTCCTTAATTGGTTGTGTTCTTATTGCCTCTACTCTCAGCCCTTGCTTATATCTCTTAATTTTCTTTTAGTTTCTCAAAAGCCTTATTCACCCCCCTTTAAGGCAATTATAATTTGTATCAGAACTTGGATTCTAGGTACTTAATTGCTAGAATTCAAGATCATACGGAGTGAATCTCTTAATTTTTTATCTCTTAGACCTTTCTTTGATGGTAATGATTACCCTCATTGGAAATTTGAAATGGAGTTGTATTTAGATAGTGATCCAATTAGACTTTGGGATGTTGTTCTAAAGGGTTAGGAACCACCTAAAGCCACAATTGATGGTATGAAGACTACTATTGCAAGAAGTCAATGGAACAATGATCAAAAGGAAGAAAACCACAAGAACAAGAAAGCCATGACAATCTTGCTAGCTTCCATTTCAAGAGAAGAAGGTGGCAAAGCTCAACATTTCCAATCCAAAAAAAGAAGTGTAGGAGACACTTGAGAACCACTATGAAGGAAATGTGCAAGTGAGGAGCAAGAAGGTTCAACTCCACATGTATAAGTATGAACTCTTCAGATGAAGCCTCAAGAATCAACAACTGAAATGACCAATCATCTCAATATTCTTATTATTACTCTAAAGAAAATTGGAAAACATTTTCCAAGGAAGAAGTGAACAACAACATTCTAAGAATCCTACCTAAAAAGGATTAGGAATCTAGACTCACTTTAATTGACAAAACGCAAGACCTCTCAACTCTCTCAATTGATGTGCTCATTGGAAAGCTCCTTAAATATGAGCTTACTATAAAACAAAGAGGAGATGAGAGAGATGAGAAGAAAGAGAAGAAAAGAGCATTGCATTGAAGGCTATGCAAGAAGCAAGTAAGGATGAAAGCATGGTGGACTCGAGTGAAGATGATGATGAAATAGCCATGATCACTAGAGGATTCAAGAAGTTCTTAAAAAGAAAAAGCTTCCCAAGACAAAGAGACCACAAGAAGTATGAAGGCAAGAAGAACATAGAGGTTACCTGCTATGAACGCAAGAAATTGGGCCACATTAGAAGTGAGCGCCCTAAGCTCAAGTTTAAGAATAAAGGAGCAAATGACAAGAAGAAGCCCTTTAAAGCTTCATGGGATGGCTCCTCCGAATCAAATAAGGAAGAGGAGCAATAAGAAGTGGCCAACCTTTACTTCATGGCTCTTGAAGATAAAAATGAGGTAACATCTACTTCTCATTCTTCTTATGATGATTATGATAATGATGATGATGATGAGAGCTCTATTATGAGAAAACTCATGCTTAAATGTAAAAGATTGCTCTCTAAGAAGAAGCTTTATAAGCATGAGTTATCTAACTTGTCCAAGGAATTTGAAAGCTTCAAAATGATTTCTCTAAACTTGTTGAATCTAATGTAAAATTTGCTAATGATTTGAAATCTTCTAATTCCTAGGAAGACCGACTCAATAAAGCTAATGATGAAAATATTAAGGTTTCTAAAGAGGTGCTAAAGTTAAAGAATTCCATTTCTAAATTCAAAGGGGTAAAAAGACTTTAGATAGTCTACTTGACTCTTAAAAACTCTATGGGAACACTCATGGAATTGGATATATAAATTGAATGCCTTCTTTCTTATCATCATCTCACATTAATTTTGTTAAAGCTTTATGTGACTCTACTCCCTCTACTTCTAAACCTCTTGAGACTTAAGCTTTCAAAGCTAAAATGTATCATGTGTTAAATTATAAGGGCAAGTCTTATAAGACTTAACCTTTCTTAACACAAAGAGGTAAATCGCAAAATAAAAGGCCTCAAACTAAACATGCTTACATGTACACTAGATACAACACTCCTAAGACCACAACATAAAAGGCATGTTACACATACTAGGCAATCATATGCACCTTAAAGAAATAGATTTGCTAATGTTGAATGCTTCTATTGCATGACCAAGGGTCACACTGGCAATGTGTGCTTCTATAGAAGATTACACTTGCAATTACTTCTTTTGGACTACCTTGAGACTAACCAATCTAGACCAATCAAGGTTTGGGTTCAAAAGAATGTTTAAATTATATTATATAGGTGTGCTTGAAGTCCAAAAGAGCAAAAAGCAAGTGGTACATTTGTAGTGGATGTTCAAGACATATGACGGGATACAAGGAGTAATTCAACAGCTTTATATTAAGGATGGAGGTCATGTCATATTTGGGGACAGTGGCAAAGGAAAGATAATAGGCATTAGAGAAATTGGTAACCCTCAATCCTTATCTATTCATCATGTTTTGCTTGTTGATGGTCTTAAGCATAATTTACATAGTATAAGTCAATTGTGTGACATGGGAAATAAAGTTACTTTCTATCCTAGAAATTGCTTTGTTAGTAGTTTAGATGAGGAAAACGTAATTTTTAGTGGTGAAAGACTAGACAATGTCTATGTCATTAACTTGAATAAATTTGATAACAAAGACATTAAGTGTTTGATGTCTATTTCCCATGACACATGGACATGGCATAGAAGACTAGGACATGCAAACTTTGAGCTTTTGGATGACCTTAGTAAACATAAACTTGTGGTTGGACTACCTAAACTCAAGTTCACTAAGGACAAGCCTTGTGATGTTTGTCAAAAGGGAAAGCAATCCAAATCTTCCTTTAAGCTTAAAAATGTAGTATCCATTTCTAGGCCACTTGAACTTATTCATATGGATTTATTTGGACCTACTAGAGTTGCTAGTTTAGGTAGAATGCATTATGCACATGTGTTAGTTCATGATTACTCTAGATACAGTTGGGTGTGTTTCCTTGCTCATAAGAATGATGCTTTTAAAGCTTTTGAAAGTTTTTTAAAAACAGTTCAAAAAAAAGGTTTTTGTATTTCAACTATTAGAAGTGATCATGGAACCGAATTTGAAAATGCATTTCTCAAAACCTTTTGCAATGAAAATGGTATTTCATATACTTTCTCTTCTCCTAGAACTCCTCAATAAAATGGGGTAGTAGGAAGGAAAAATAGGACTCTAGAGGAAATGGCTTGGACTATGCCTAATGAGTATAATTTGCCTTTAAGACTTCTTATTATATAGGAAATAGAATCTTTAAAAGACCAATTTTGAACAAAACTTTTTATGAGCTTTAGAACAATAGAAAATCCAAAATCTGATATCTTAAAGTATTTGGATGTAAGTACTTTATATTAAACACCAAAGGCAACCTTGAGAAATTTAATTCTAAAGCCAATGAAGGAATTTTCCTAGGCTATTTCACCTCTAGAAAGGCATATAGAGTCTTCAATAAGAGAACTCTAGTAGTTGAAGAGTCTATGCATGTTGTATTTAATGAAACTAACCCACTTAGTCATAGAAAGGATATTTGTAGTGTTGATGATATTGTAGATGAGCTTATAGATATGAACATTCAAGAAGAAAATGCTAGCAAACCCCTAGAGCTTGAAGGTCCTAGCAAAGAAGACATTGAGGAGATGCCTCAATCTACCTTGAAGGATGAACTTCCAAAGGAGTGGCATTTTAAGAAAGCATATCCTCAAGACCTTATCATTGGTGACACTACAAAGGGGTAACTACTAGATCTCAACTCAAATCTATTATTAACTTAGCCTTCATTTCTCAAATTAAACCCAAAAATGTTAATGAAGCTTTGAGTGATGAATTTTGGGTCCTTGCAATGAAAAAAGAGTTAATCAATTTGAGAGAAACAAGGTTTAGACCTTGGTTCCTAGACCCAACATCATCCTATTATAGGCACCAAATGGGTATTTAGAAATAAGATGAATGAACAAAGCAAGACTAGTAGTTAAAGGTTATAACTAAGAGAAAGGCATTGATCATGATGAAACCTTTGCCCCCACTGCAAGGTTGGAAGCTATTAGAATTCTACTTTCATTTGCATAATTCATGGATTTTAAACTCTTTCAAATGGATGTTAAAAGTGCATTTTTAGATGGTTTTATTGAAGAAGAGGTTTATGTTGAACAACCTTCGGATTTTAAAAGTTTTGACTTTCCTAATCGTGTGTTTAAGCTTTCAAAAGCATTGCATGGATTGAAGCAAGCTCCAAGAGCTTGGGATTAAAGGTTGAGTAACTTTTTGCAAGAGAAAGGTTTCTCTAAAGGAAAAGTTGACATAACTCTTTTTATAAAGAAATCCAAGCTTAATTTATTTATTATGCAAATATATGTTGGAGATATTATTTTTGTTACTACTAATCATTACTAGCATAAGGAATTTTCTAAGATAATGCAGGGAGAATTTGAGTTGACTATGATAGGTGAGCTCAAGTTCTTCCTTGGACTACAAATCAAGCAATGCAAAGATGCAATCCTCATCAACCATACCAAATATACAAAGGACATTCTCAAGAAATTTGGCGTGGAAGGAGCTAAGTCAAGCAAAACTCCTATGAGTACCACCACCAAACTCAACAAAGATGAGAATGGTAAACCGTTGATGAAAAGCGTTATAGAGGTATGATTGGATCCCTTATTTATTTAACTGCAAGTAGGCTGGATATTATGTTTGCTACATACTTGTGTACTAGATACCAATATAATACTAGGGAGTCTTATTTGAATGCCATTAAGAGAATCTTCAATTATCTAAGTGGAACCATACATTTAGGACTTTGGTATCCTAGGAGTTCACATTTGACTTGATTAGTTATTCGGACACGGACTTTGCTGGTAGTTTGCCAGATAGAAAGAGCACTTCCAGGACTTGCCAATTTTTAGGAAATTGCTTAGTCTCTTGGTTCAGCAAGAAGCAAGTTTCGGTTGCCTCGTCCACCGTCGAAGCCGAATATGTGGTGGCTAGTTGTTGTTGCTCACAAGTATTGTGGCAAAAACAAAAACTAATTGACTATGCCATTAATATTGATCACATTCCAATTAAATGTGACAATATAAGTGTTATAAAACCTTAGCAAGAATCCCATTCAACACTCTAGAACCAAGCATATAGATATTAGACATCATTTTCTTAAAGATAATGTGCAATGTGGTGATATCTTGCTTGAATTTGTTAATACAAATAATCAACTTGCGGATATTTTTACCAAACCTCTTAATGAGGAGAGATTAAATTTTATTAAATATGAACTAGGCATGATTGATGGCTTTAGCTTACTTTTATTTTTTATTTTTTTTGGTACTAAAATGTTAATTTGGATGTGTGTTAGTTCATTGGCTTGACCATGGTGAAAATGTGTTGTGATATGCTTGCTTGATGTCAAGAAATTTTTTTTAATCATTGTCTTGTAAAATTTTTAGTTGCCTTGCATTAGTACTCTTTAAAAATTTTATTCTCTCTATTTCTTTTTTATTTATTTTCTTTTGCTAATCATAAATTAATTAATTATTGAAATAAATTCAATTAATTAATCAATTTAACATTAGCAAAATAGAACTTTTTATGCTTATTTATAAGCTTATTTATGATTAAGTATGGCCATGATTGTGTTTGAAATCAATTACATTCTTTTCGGTGTGCATTTAGTTCGTAAGGACTAAATTGAAAACAATTTATGGACTAAACTGCATAATTTTGAAAAGCAAGGGAGTCGTCACGAGCCTTGTCCCTCCTGGGACAACGCTTGAGTCAGATCGAGACATTTTGGCTTTTTCTTTCTTGAGACAATCCGAGTTTGAATCCCAATCATGACATTGCTTGGGATATGCTTGTCCCGGCCGGGATAATTAATGTCCCAACTGGGATAATGCTCCTGACAGTATATGGAAAAACAAATCCTTGCATTGAATATGCACATCAATCCTAGTCAGAAATGGTTTTAGGTGCAGTTTTTTACTAAAATTCAAATTTTTATTCTCTTCCTCTTCCTCCCTCAAGTCTATAAATACTCTTATAGTTTGTTTTTTTTTTCACTCCTCCTCTTCAAACTTTATTCTTCATTATTCTCTCCTTCTTCTACTTCTTTCTTCTTAGTAATTTTTATCTTCTTCCACCATGGCTCCCAGAAAACCTTCTAAGGCTCCTTCATCATCTCAAGAGAAAGCCTCTACGAAAGACAAACCTAAGAGGTCACATCCTTCCTATTTTGTCAAGATGTTAAGAAGAGAGTTGCTCAATTTCAAAAAGGCCACTCATTCCCTCTAGATTCATGGATGAATCCACCCTCAAAGCCATTGGGTGTTATGATGAAGTCAAGGACCTTTTGCATCGAGCGGGTTTTTATGAATTTGCCTTTAGTCATCTACCTTCCTACCCTTCTCTAATTGTTAAATTTCTCTCTACTTTCACCCTTTGATCCATTCATTTTGATGATAACAACCCTTACTTCTCCATGCGTTTCAAATTGGGTGGGAGAGATAGATTCATGACTTGCCAGGAGTTTGACACCCTCTTTGTCTTCACTCAAGAGGGTCATATCCAAGTTCAATGAAATTGGCTTCCCCACACCTTTTGGAATAAGGTTCAAGCCCCTCAAGCCTAAAGTTTCTCCATAGGACATACCAAGGACTCTAATCTCAAATCCAAAGCATTATGGTATGTCCATCGCTTGCTCACCTATTCTATTAATGGTAGAGCTCTTAATAATAAAATAATCTCTCTTAATGACCTTTTTATCCTTCGTTGTCTTGTTAACAATGAACCCATTGCCTTGTTAACAATGAACCCATTGCCTTGGGGAGATTTTTGTAATGGCAATTGTGGCTTATTAGTGATAGTTTAACTGGTGCTATTTATATTGGTGAAATTGTAACTAAAATGGCTCAATTCTATGAAATTGAACTCTCTACCTTGCCTTCCAGCAAACCACTTCTTCTTAATGAAATCTTCATAAAGAATTCTAAACAATTTTCAATGATTAACAACTCATGGGTTTGGAAGCATGATCTTAGTGAAGGCCAAAATCTTGATGCTATCTTTAAAGAAATTGAAGACTTTGAAGATCAAGGTGGTGGTGAAGAAGAACTTGAAACTCAACATCATGATGCACCTCAAAGGAAGCGTACTAGGCATGAAGGCACTTCCTCTTAAGGCCTTTAAGCATTTGGTAATAAGTCTCAA
The DNA here is from genome assembly GCA_949671775.1 of Mallotus repandus. Lineage (NCBI taxonomy): Eukaryota > Viridiplantae > Streptophyta > Magnoliopsida > Malpighiales > Euphorbiaceae > Mallotus > Mallotus repandus. The sequence goes on along the minus strand of CATIWM010014188.1, from coordinate 8,059 downwards.
TGGGTGGGTCAACTCTTTGATCGCATGATTTTGATAGAGAGCAACTTTAATGCTTGGTTTGATCAAGTTGATGCAAACATAGTCCATCTCCAACATGATGTGCACTACTTGTATGAACAACAAGGCTATGCTTCCACCTATGCTCCGTTCACCCATGCTCCTCCTAATCAAGAAGATGCCCCTCATGATGAATAATTTTCTTTATGCTATGTATTTTTGTTTTAGTATGTTTTGTTCTCAGTTTCCTTTTTGTTTATGCTTAGTTTCTTTTAAGTTTATGTTTATGTTTAGTTTCCTTACATTTTTTTTATGTTTTGTACTTGTTTAGTTATGTACTTGTCTTATCATTTTAAGTAATGCAATGTTTATTTTAGTTAATCATTTTGCATTTTTCCAAAAGGAGGAGAAGCGTTTCAGTTTATTTTTTAAAGTTTATATAAATTTGAATTATATTGCATAATTATGAAATTGAAGGGGGAGTAATATTAAAAGGAAATTCATAAATTGAGGGGGAGTTCAAAGAATTACACACTTGCACTTTAAATTATTTTCTCAAACTCAAAATAGGTTTGTCAAAATTAAAAAAGGGGAGAGATTGTTGACCTTTTACAATGATCAATCTTAATTAACCCTTGTTTTGATCTTAACAAACCATATTATGAGTATCTAATGAGTTTGCTTTAAGTGTGTCTAAGTTAGGGTAACTTTGAAGAACAACATCATGAAGAAAAATCAAAGGAATTTAAGTCTAGAAGGCAGCATGAGCTTCGTCCCACCTAAGACCAAGCCCATGACTTAATTGCCTAAAATAAGGATCGAGACAATACTAATTCTAAGCATTGTCCTAATCGAGACATCACCCTGGACCAAGTGAACCTGACCGGGACACAAGATGTCAAATTTTAACGGATTGGGTAGTACCCATCTCAGTCTTTGTCCTGACCGGGATGCCGCCCAGGACATAACTAGAAAACTTTAAGGAATAGGACATTGCCCATCCCAGTCATAGTCCCGACCGGTACGCTAGCTGTGACATCAATCCTGAGCACAATCCTAACCACGACATAACTTAACTTTTTTATTAGCAACGGTCTTATCAGCTTCAACAGCTAGTTTCATCAAACATCCTGATCAGGACTCAGGATATCCTGACCAGGACTAGCCAAATTTTTGCAAAAATCTGAAATACAATTAATGAAGCTTGAAGAACTTGGGGACGAAATTAATGGCTCCAACAACCATATTTAAGTTGCTCAACTATTTAAACAACCTCTGAAGGCTCATTCAATAGTTAGAAACTTTGGTGGTTGAACATTTTCTCTTAGCATTCAATTGAGCTCTCAAACCTTCACCTAATTTATTTATTGTTAATTAACTCTTCAAGAGTTGGTTGTGTGTTAGAAATAGGACTTCTACTTCATCTAATTCTTGGGATAGATTAGAAGGGAAATGAGGTTTATTTCTAAAGGAATTTGTTTAAGTGTTTGTCCATTAAAACACTTGGGAATTGGGTTGAAGAGTGATCCTAAACTCTTGATTTTAAGGTTAGAGTTAAGCCTAAAACTCAAGCTTGTAGAAATCAATCTAAGTAAATAGATTGTGGTGATTCAAAAATCCTAACTTGGGAGAGTTAGGTAGAGACATAGGTTTGTTGATAAGCCAAACTCCTTAATTGGTTATGTTCTTATCTTTTCTACTTTTAATCCTTACTTATATCTTTTAATTTTCTTCTAATTTCTTAAAAGGCCTATCCATCCATCCCCCCCCCCCCCCCCTCCCTCTAAGGCAATTATAATTTTGTATTTGTCTCAATTGAAGTTCAACCTTTACTCTAAAGCGATATAACTCGTTAAAATAGTTTATATTATCCATGTTCTTCAACTTATAAGTCAAACTGGAGTGCAAGGACTTATGGTTATGATCCGTTTATCAAACTTCACAAGTCTATTTTTTATCTAAGTACATTTCACCTAGGCTAACTTTTTCCTCTTTTGCTAATAAATATTTATTTTATATGAGTACAATATACTTATTATCAGGTAATATCATAAAATAATTATGATGGCATATTTTGCATTTTGCAAGTATCACAGGGATCTATGAAACTTTGAATTTGGCCCATATTATTCAATAAAGGCATCATATAACTCCTTCTAGTCTTGTTGACTATGCACATCCAAATTGTAGTACTACCTAACAATAACTCCTTTTAAGGACATTGAAAATTACTTGATAGCTTATTTCTTATTCAATCTAATGGTCTTCATCAATATAAACCTAAGATGAAATATTTTAGGCTCACTATACCTCTTCATATCTATAAACTTGAACTTTAAAAGCAATAATTCATCCTCTTTTTAATATAAGTCAATGAAATCATCATCCAAACTTTGTCTTTCATCATAAACCACATTTGGTCCATCTTTTAAGTCTTAGCTTTCATTTATTCACGGTCAGTCAAACTATTCATCAAGTTGGGCTTTACTTTAGGTGGCTCAATAATAATGAAGTCTTCAAGCTCAAATTCTTTCTCTTTTAATAGACACTTATCCTTAAGATTTATTGTTCTAAATTCATTAGCAGTAATGGGGCTTTTCAACTCTACCTTGTTTATTACCCCTTTAAGCACTTAGTTGCATCATGTCTTGAATTTCTTATGGAATTTCTTCTAAAGGATTTGAGGTTAAAATAAAAGGGTCTCAACATTATGCTTCCTTACGATAGTGGTCCTAATAAGATAATAGAATGCTTAATATTATATATTGGCCTTTTATTTTCTTGGTTCCAAATGGAAAGAGGTCAACTATGAGTGCAAAACAATGTATTAGAATATTGCATGGAAGTTATTTATGCATGAGATGCATGCTACTTTACAAAAAGCAATGGGAAATTAAGAAGTTTTCTGACCTTATTCCTTCTACACACATGTTCAATAGTAGATATATTATCTTAAGATTTTTGGTTTAGGCCTTGATTATTAATAGGGAATACGAGTATGGTAATCTCTTAAAACAGTAAATCAGACAAGTAGTCCAATATATCTTCAATCCATATTTAAGAATTAGCCATAAAAATGAGAGCTTTAGCTAATCTTAAGATGGTGTAAGACCGTTTGAATAATAGGTTTGGGTTTTATAATCAAAAGTACTAAATGGAAATATTTTACATAATATTTGATAATCCTAGTGGGAGATACGAGGGTAACCACATTGGTTAAGAATGGTAAAAAGACTTTAGTTCCCATAATGATATGCCTTATGGACATATCTCTACTCAATGGTCCATGCAACATAGGATTAGCACATGCTATGAGCGTTATAGAAAAATACACTACCACAATGGTCAAGTATAAAAAGTCTACAATACATTGATGCCATTGATTTATTAAGACAGGGTGCTCATCGTGCGAAAAATATTCATGAAAATGCAAATGAAATAATTTAGAAGCAATGATTTATAAAAATAAAAATACTATAATAAGTTTCTCCATTGCTAGTAGAGCCACCACTATATGTGGCAAAGTTTAGCACGTGCCTAGGTATTTGGCGACCACGACATTGTGTGGCTTTATAATCTACTTGGGATATACAATAACTAGTCATAAAGGTTAGACTAGAAGATGGGAGTAGCCATGTGGGTAATAACCAGAAAAATACTTTATGGCAACTAGATTCTACAGAAGTCTAGATCTAGTAACCACACTTCAAAATTTTGATCCATAAATTGGACACATACTTTAAAATATGAATTAAAAATTTTATAAAACTAAACCAAACTGGTAAGTTCAATTTTAGATCAGTTAATCAAGATAAATAAAAGATTTTAATCAAAATTATTTAATTTTTACTAATATATTTTTATTTCTTATTGTAATATAAAGGATTTATAGACAACAAATTTTTAATATTTTTTAAATAAAAAAGCAAATAATTTTTATGGTGAATCTAATATTACATGCAACAAATTTTATTACAAATAAAAATCAAAAACCAATAAAATTGAACAAGTTTAATTTGTTAACCTATTAGTTGGATAACCAATACAATTAGTTTGGTTATAGTTAAAAATATTTTCCACCCATACAATGCAGTTTGGTTTAAAATATTACTCTATAGTTCGGTTAATTGAACTGCACTCACCCTACAATTCTAGAAATTTGTAAAAAAAAATATTAACTTTACATTAGAAGAAGTTAGAAGGACATTTAATTTATTCACATTGAGATTTTATCTGTTGATTTGAACCTCTAATATCATCACACTTGTTGACTAGTCAAAAAACAAAAGTATTAAGATCTCTTCGAAATAAAAATTACTAATCATCAACAAAATTATCTTTGTACTTTAACATCATCATTAACAACTAAATAATAGGCTCAAAATTTAACTCGGCAACTGAAAGATTAGCAATTTTATATATCCCAACATCATCTATGATATCAAGGACAACCCATCTACCAAGAACTAGAAAGCTCCAGCTCAACACCAACAATCCTCAACGTCTCTTTTGGACAATTCAAATCAAACTAAACCTCCTTCCATAATAGCCTTCTTTCCTTACACAGCCACACCACCTTCCTTAGCCATCAAACCACAAATGTCTCCTTCCATAGTTAATTACAACTCAATGTGTCATTCCATCTGAAGCTACCAAAGTTGTATATAGTAAAGAAAAGATACCATGTAAAGCTATAAATCATTTATGTATTTAAAGGCTTGTATGTACACATTTTTATTAAGGAATGAGAATTGTCTATTTACTTGAATTATTTCATGGTATCAGAGTCTGTAAATAACTCTTCCAATTCAATAAACAGCTGTTGAAATTCAATTCTCATGGCCCAACCATGTGAATGAACCCAAACTCTCACTTCAAACCCTTTACCAATGCTTAAGTCTAATATTCCTAAAATTAGACACCATAAACTACCTCTTTTGGCACTCACAAATTGAGCCACTCATTAGAGTATAAACATAGATCATCATCTTATTGAAGGCAGCCAACCCTCACAAGAAATCATGAAAGATGATAAAGCTAAAATCAATCTCAACTATGTTTTGTGAAAAAGAAATGATAGGCTCATCACCACCTTCTTGCCGAAAAAGACCGAGCTTGAAGTGCTTGTCACTCTTAAAGATGTGAGTTCAACCTTTAAGGCATGGGTGTCAATTGAACAACAAATTCCACCCATTACAGTAGAAAAGGAGATGGTTTTGAATGAACATCTCACGTCCCTATGAAAGGGAAATCTCTCCATTAATGAATACATCAAGAAATTCAAAGGACTATATAATAACTTAGCAACCATCAAAAAGCCAATTAATGAAACACAAAGGTATATCAACTTGCAAGAGGTCTCAAATCCAAATATCAAGACTTTTGAATAGCAACTGTATCCTTCATTCCACCAATTTGTGATGCCACTTTAAGTATATGAACAACTATATGCCACTACCCAATAAGAACTCAGTCCTCGGCATGACCAAGCCTATTTTATCTAAAGAGAAAGGGGCCATAGGAGGCATAGAGGTAGGTTCAACTCTCATGGCCATGGATTTAATCCTGTAAAATGACACAACTCTAAAGTCAGGTATAATAACAATGACAAATAGCTTACTGAAAATGTAACTTATTGTAAAAATGGAAAACAATATAAGGACCCCATGATCACTCCACAATTGATTGTTGGAGCCGCTTTGATCAATTTATTCAACCGAATGATCAACTACACAAAGCATTGGCAGCCATCAATATAACCAAAAGTGATTATCCATACCTATACGCTAACTCATGAACCATAACACATATTGTTAACAATCCAGGTAAACTTTTAAAACTCATTAAATATAAAGGAGATGACTCTATTATTGTTGGTAATGGAGAAAACTTGCACATAAGTCATATTGGAGAAGGTAAACTTTAAACAAATAATGGAGTTATTAATCTCAAAAATGTTTTAGTAGTACTTGAAATTAAAAAAAAAAACCTTATTTCTGTAGCTAAATTAAATTAACATTGGACAATGCTCGCACTATTACTTTTGATGCTAACTAACTTTTTTTTTAAGTCTTAACAGGGAAAGGTACTTGTTAAAGGTCATAAGCATAATGGATTATATGCAATGGACAACAATCACAAAGCTTTTCCATTTAATAAAGGAGTTTCTCAAACAATTTGGCATCAACGCCTGGGACATCCACATTCAAAATTTTTTGAAAACTTTGCATTCAAAAAATTTAATCAATAAATCAAGTTAGCAACAACCAAAAACCATTTGTGCCAGTTGTCAAATGGGAAAAAGTTGTAAATTACCTTTCTCTTCATTACATAAAATTTGTAATTTTCCTTTACAAAAATTACATTGTGACTTATGAGGACCTACCCAATTCTTTCATGCCAAAACTACAAATACTATGCTATCCTTGTAGACGTTTGCACCCGTTATACATGGATATTTTCTTTAAAAAAAAAATCTAATTTTTTTTGAAACATTTGTTAAATTTCAAAAACAATTAGAAAAGTTCTTTGAACAAAAAATTAAAATTTTTCAAAGTGATGGTGGAGTAACCAACCACGAACTTGATTATAACATGCCAAGAATTTTTGGATACAGGCGCTTCTCTTATCTTCTGGATCATGGAAAGAAAAATAAATTTGAAAAAAATCATATGTATATTCATTGGTTACAATCCCATTCATAAGGGATATTGTTGATTATGTCCATTAACTAAGAAAGTTTATGTTTCTCACCATGCAGTATTTGATGAACATTATTTTTCTTTACTCCTCAATAAAAGCTAACTTTGGTCCAAGGGAATTAGAAGTTACATTCTTCCCTGATGATGTTGAATAAGTGTAGGTTAATCAAACAGAAAAATGGCATCCAAAGAGTACAACTTGCTTTTAGAAAGGGCAATCGAGCATCGACCTATCACTCACCAACCCTACTAGCTTAACACAAGAAAGCCCATCCATAATAAAATAAAACACCAAAAAATCATGCACTTTAAGCCTAGGTCCATATATTTTCATGAACAATAATAACACTTGTAGACGGTGGGGTTTAGCTCGCGCCCAAGTTTATTGCAACCGCGACACTGTTTGAGCTCAGGGCTCTAGGGAATACATTAACCACTGTCACAAAGACATGACGTGGAGATGAGGAGTCGCCACCCAGGGTAATAACTGGGACAAATCGAAAGTGCTAGTAACTCAATTCTCTAATACAAGCTAGCACCACAACCAGGAGTTCTGGATACAGAAAACCAACTTCTTTTAGTCTTGTGTTCATTTAGATTTATTTTATTTATTACTATCTTATTCCCTAATTACATGCAATTTTATTAAACCCTAATTCGAACATCCATCTAACCCTAAGGCAACCAATCAATGAAAAAGCACATAAAAAATGCATTCAAAGTATAATGTCCCTAAATCTAAACTACATTTGATTTTAGTTTTAAATTAACTAAATCTACATATTTTATTTACAAATGAAAATGAAACTAAAATGGGCCTACATTATGATTAGTTAGTGAACTTAAATCTATTGTTTTTAATTCTAAGAATGAGCCTAATCTATAAAATTTTAAAAGAAAAAAGAAATTAATTAATAGGCTTAATTCTAATTATTTTATTTTAAAGAAAGTGGGCTAAGTCTATTAAATTATGGAAGAGGCTTTATTATTTGGCTAAGTCTAAGTTAATTTTATTTAATTAAAAATGGGCCTAAAAATCTAAATTAACCTAATGGGCCTAAATTTAATTTTAAACCTAAAATCTAAATTAATTAATTAATTAAACCTAAATTTAATTTTAAAGGAGTTAGATCTATATGTGGACTTGGAGCCCAAAATAAATAAAATAAAAAAATAATAGATAAAAAAACAAATATTACATGATTTTTTCTAACCCTAATTTTAATTACATGCAACCTAAAATTAATCTAAAGCCAACATTAATTTTAATTGAATTACCAAGTGAAATCCTAATTTACTAACCAATTAAGAAACACATACGCATATAATTCCACTATTCCCACTATTGGGGCTATTACAAT
>CATIWM010014173.1:0-12375 GCA_949671775.1 Mallotus repandus | reverse complement strand
TTGCCTCTAGAATCCTAAGTTTGAAACATGACTATTTTGGCTAAATAGCTTAGTTAGAACTTTGACTTTGCATTTTTTTATTTTACTCTTAGTAAATTGAGATAATTGGGTAAAATTGTTACTTATACTATGAGGCTTATTTATTCTATCATTTTTGAGCATTAAAAGTTTATTTTTTTTTTCTATCTTTGTTCTTAATTAAATTGGCTTGATATGGTGGCTATGTCTATTTGGAGTAAAATGAAAATTTTGTTAACCCTTACATCTTGGATCTTCACTTGCTTGAGGGCAAGCAAGTTCTAAGTATGGGGGAATTTGATATAGCAAAAATATGCATACTTATTTAGGAGTATTTTAGTAATTATGTTGTTTTTTTTGCTTGTGATCTTGTGTTTTTATGTTCTTAGTATATGATTTCTATCTACCAAATGTGTTTTAGGTTTGTTTGTATGTTTTGATGTATTTTTAGGCCTAATGATCATTAGAAAAGGCTTGGAATTGGTTAAAATAAGTTGGAAAGCAAAAAGACTCATTTTTGGAAGATTTGAGACTGTCACGAGTCGTTACACATGGGACGAGTCATTACGGAGAGGTTCTGTAATGAGTCGGCACCTTGGAATGACTCGGCACAGGGACAAAAGGCCTAGAAGATTTTGGATTGAGCAGTTTTCGTATTTTGGTCATAACTTCCTATGAAGACATCCAAATGAGGTAATTCAAGTTTTGTTGGAAAGATAACTAAAATATATAGAACTTTTATATGGGGAATTTCTAGAGATAAAGTCATTTAGATAGCCAAAAATTCCCTGGAAGTTATGTATTCTGTATAGGGTTGTAACCCTTCATGTTAAAAGGCGGCTTTCTATTTTGTAACTTCTTGTAACCACCTCTAAGGCCTATATATATGGGTCATTAGTGCCTTTTGCCATATATGGAGATATAAAGAGACAATATACAAACATTTTTTAGATAGATTTATGCAAGGGAGATCATTTTCGGCTAGAAGACAATTAAAAGGGGTTTTATTAACTCAATCTCTTCTCTTCTATATTGTTTTTGATTGTCTCTTGATTTAATTAATCATGTGTATTGGCTAAGTATTTTGAGGAATTACAATGTTGATTGAATAAGGATTACATATTCATGCTTGATTGTTTGATCTGAATTCAATTAGTACAGAATATTGTTATGTATTCTTGATCACCATATGTAACGTGTAAATCGGTTTATTTACAATGAGAGTTGGAATATTCCAATGGAACTTTGATTGGATTCATTTGAGTAATGAATTCACTTGGAGATAAGGAATTCATCTTAAGGGATATTTAGTAGTTTTACTTGTGTTTCCTTGTCTATCTTTACAATGAATCGAGAGGACTTGTAGACTCTAGACGGGAATATCCTAACCTAACAACGAGAGTTGCTTTTTAGGATTTGTTTAGTATAATGTCATTTATGGTATCTTCCTACGTCTACAATGAACCGAGAGGACTTGTAGACTCTAGGAGGGAACACTTCTAATTGACAACGAGAGTTGCAATTAGGAACTTTACTTTAATCTAACAACAAGAGTTGCTTTTAAAGATTTTACGCACTAATTTCCAGTCATTAAGTCAAGAATAATTAATTTAATATATTCTTATTGATTGTCATTGTAATTCTTCCGTGTGTTTTGACAAGAACCTATAGTAATTGTAGTTTTAGTATTAGAGTAGTTATTTTGATTGTAATTTATTTGCTTGATTCTTATTTTGATTTTGTTTGCCTATCCATCTTAGTATCTATTCAATTAATATAATATTTACCCTGAATTCCCTGTGGATCGACACCCTACTTGCTCTATACTAAGTCCTTATAGACTAGGGTATTATAATTTGACCCGTATCACTATGCAATATGATAAAGACAAATATGCGATATTTGAACAATAAACTCAAATTCAACTTTATTCATTCATTAGGGCAAAAATGAGAACATTCATTACATCACATGATACAACTCTTGTTATTAGTTAGGCCTTCTGAAATATTTTCACATAATAATTTTCTCTTATTTTTACCTGGCTAACCTTTTCATTCATTCTTTATTTTCATTTATTTTTCTCTTTTCATATTCTCTCAAAATTTCTCTCTCCTTAAAAGTTATACCATGTGATATATGAATGTTCTTTGAATTTTCATTTGTACCATGCTGAATGAATCTAATTGAAATTGAATTTATGTCAAACATGCATGTTAAATCAACATCATAATATGTAGTATCATCAGGATGCACACCACACAAGTAAGCAAAATCAGAATTCATATCATCGATCATAAGAATAAAAGTTCTAAAGAAACTAAAATGTTATCAAAAGAAAACATAAGAAATTTATTTTCCATTCTAAATGCTAGGGATGCTAAGTCTTAAGGTGGTTGTCTGTTAGGTGGCTGATGTAGCAGCTATTCTCGACAACCATGGTTCACTTTTGTATTATCAATCTGCACACTATAGCCTTCATTGTCCCCCTCTTCAAATTAATCTCCCCATCCAATAGGCACCATTGTTTTAAGGGGTATGTCACTAGAAGATGGTTTAGTGTAAAATACTTTGTAGTCAAACTTGCCTGAGGGCTGTCTTAGCAAATCTTCAACTCCTTATTGTGGCTGCTTAGGAGCCTTAGATTCCTTACTATTCCCACTTAATGGCTCATTGTCATCTCCAAATTCATCACCCCATCCTCTGGGTGTGATTAATTCAATAGGAATATCATAAGAAGGTAGTTTGGAGTAAAATACTTTATAATCGAATTTGCCATAATATTGACCCAATAAATCTTCAACTCCTCTCTATGACTGTTTAGGGGCATCAGGAGTATTCTCATTGGTTTTAAGGTCTAGGTCCTCAAAGGAGCTTAGTACTTCTTCCTTAATAACTCCTGAATTAATCATCATGGTAAGTGGGGGAGGTGCATTTTGGTCGTTTGGGAAAGGATTATTCCTGGTGTTTGGGTTTTCAGGGTCTATGATTTTTCCAGAGTCTATAAGGTTTTGGATTTCGTGTTTAAGACGGATGCAGTTATCTGTGGAGTGATTAAGGTTTTGGTGGAATTTGCAATGCTTGTTTGGGTTATAGTCTGGGGTGTTTGGGTTTGGATTAGGTTAAGGTTGAAGTAAGCCTTTTTACATTAGGCACTCTAAGACATTAGATAAGGGTTGGTTAAAATTTGAGAATCTCCTGGGTTGTTGAACAACATGAACTTCCACAGCTCGACTTTTATTTTCTTGTTGTATGCCCCCAATTGTGTTGTTTCTTGCTCCAGTGCTTTTAGCAGTATTCTTTTTCTCACTTTCAATCTCCTCAACTTGCAATCCATCATCATAAAGGTCTATAAATGTCTTACGGTTCATCATTTGCAACCTCTCAACCAAATTAGGTGACACATTTCAAACAATCATCCTAACCTAATCCTTTTCAGCTAGCTTTTTTTTCATTAATCATACCTATTTCATGAATCTAGTCAGGAAATCAGAAAATGATTCATTGGGCTTCTGTTTAGTCAATTCCAAATCCCTGATAGACACCCCAAGCCTGGTATTATGATCATATTGTTTTAAAAAAGTAGCACACAATTCTCTCCAGTCAGCTTGGATGGACTTCTCTAACCCATGATACTAATTAACAGCGATACCCTCCAAGGATGTACAAACAACTTGGAAACTACAGATAGAGGAGCCTTAGTGGTGCTCATAGTAGTTGGGTCTCTAGTACCATGAAACTTCTACAGCTGTGGCATCTTGAACTTATCAGGCAACTTATCTTCCTCAAATTGCATCATATTATCAAAATCAAACAAATATCCCATGCCCTATCCTTTTATCAGCTTTTCCATCTTAGACATCTTTTGATTCAGTGCTTTCTTCTGCTTGGATTCCAACTCTTGAACTTGCTCAAGCGATTCCCTTTTTGCTTTCTTAATCATGTAGTTCTCAACATCCTCCAATTTAACTTTAGCTTTTAGTGCATTCCTAGCAGTATTCATTAGTTGCCCCCTCACATTGTCCAGTGGTGCATCTACAACTGGTGGATTGGCAGCAACATGAGGTACTGCAGTAAGGAGTGCAGGTACAGTAGCAGTTGGTGGCATTAACCTAGCTAGGGCTTGTCTCAGTTCAACTTGCATCATGACTCTCATATCATCCATTAATGTTCCTTTGATGTCCTCTAGGGTCTAATTTCCTTGTTCCATCTCTACTGTCTGTGTGACTGGTGTTAGTGTAGCTTCCAAGTAAAGCGGGTTGATCGGACTCTTTTCCAAACTATGAAGGATCTCTTTAGCTATAGACTTTGGGCTTGAATCAGTCCTCACTAATCTACTACCTTTTCATTCCCAAACACAGGAAGACTCGGATGAATCTATGATGGCTAAAAAATAAAGGGTTAGTATGAAGCATTAACTATATGTATGCATGTATGCATGATGCATGTGCTATGCAATAAGTAGCAAGTAACAAGTATCAAGTATCAAGTCAAATGTACAACATACATCCTTCCAACCTTATTTCTCCCATAAACATATTCAATGGTGAGTCTCTTATCCTAGGATTTTTGGTCTAGGCCTCAATATCAACAGGGGATATCAATAACCGACTGGCATGTCAAATCTCTCAAAGTAGTAAAACATAGAAATAACATTTCTAGGTATAAAAGTTTAGCCCAATCTTTATTAGCCTAAATGGGTTTCTAAAGTGTGGACTTGGGCTTTTATAGATAGAAATACATGATAGCAATACATGATAGCAACAAACACAAGCAATTTAGGTATATCTTAGGGGAAGTTACTAGGCCACTACATGAGCTGAGTCTGGTGAAAAGGTTAAGGTTCCCTTAGCAAGATGCCCTCCTTTAAGACTTGAGTTACAGGCCAAGGTCAGAGGGGCCCGACATTCTTTGCAAACTTGAGAGAAGACTACCCCCTTTATGACTTGGGTTACAGACTCTAGTCAGATAAGCCTAGTAATCTCTCTTGGATCAAGTTAAGGCTAAGAGTGATGGTTAGCCAATCTACAATCCAAGAAAGCTAGTGGAATCAAGGAACTATAGACCAACGCCATCGGCTAGTAACGACATGCAAAAATGAATGCAAGAATAATAATTGAATAAATCTTCAATAGTTGAATCTTCCTTCTCAAAAGGCCTACTACTCTTTTAAAACAATATCTAAAAGAGAATTTTTTGGTTGTGTGTACGTAGGTGTATGTGCTGCCTCACAGGAGAGTTAAGTTGGGTTTATATAAAAAAACCTTAGCTAAAAAACGTATTCTCCTATGAGTTTTCCTCCTTTATAGGAGATAAAATTTTGGTTTAAACATGACTTTTATTTCTAGAAAAATCCAAATAAATGCTATAAAAAGAATTTATCACATTATTCCACCAATCAAAAACAAATTTTTATTTACTGAAAAAGAAAAAAAAACACAGATGGATGCAATCGGAAGAATATAATCCCGATCGGGATTATGTATTTCTGATTGGAAATACATAATTCCTATTGAAACTATGCATTTCCGACTAGAAATGTGTGATTCTGGTCGGAATTACATATTTTCGACCAAAAATATGTAATTACGGTCCGAATTACATAATTCCGATCGGTTCATTCAAATTTTTTTAACTTTTAGTTATAAAAAGACCCCTAAAAGAAATAAAATCTAACAAATTAAGTCCTTTAAAAACCAATTAAATCCCCTTGGAAAGGCATCTAAACCTTCTAAGATTTCAAACTTCAAATATTGAAGATCTATTTATAATATTTTCATCATCGGACTCCTCTGTTGCATTCACATTTGACCATCCCGAAATTGGGTGCTTACACAATTGTTAGCAATGTATGTTAGAATTACAATTCAAAATTAATCAAGAGCTATAAAAGTTAACGATTATACAAATATGCATGTATTAATTGGAGAATAAAGCCAATGATCCTTAAAACAAACTCTCATCGTCAATTAAGGGTATTTTCATTTAGAGTCCACACACACTCTCGTGAAATTGCTGAGATAAATAAAAACCATTAAGTTCTATGCCAATTCTTTATTCCCTTAAAGTAAATATCTTGTCTCCAAGTATTATTCTAACATTTAAGTAATTTCAATTGCATTTCCATCAAAATATTCCAACTCTCATTGTGAATAATTGATTAATAAGTTATATATGGTGATCAAGCATATATAACACAATTCAAACTCAATTAAAATTAAATCAAGGAGGAATTACAAAAGATAAAAATGTAATTCATAGATTAATTCATCATTGTAGTTCTACATACAAAGACTTATCCAAAATACATAGTGCTCAAAATCAAAGAACAACAATGAAATATTTTAAACATTAAGTAAATAAATATAGAAAAAAGAAAAACGATTTGTGTTGATGAACTCTTCAATGTTCTTCAGAAAGTTACTTAATTTTGAATGATCTTCTTGATATCTTCCTTCAATCCTTGAATATGCTTTTTAGAACACTAAGTACTTTAACTTCTTTTTTTTAACAAAATAAAACTAATAAAGATACTGACTATTTTTTATGCTTAACTAGAATATTTTTTCATGCCTAAAAACAAAGCCAACTTCATGTATTTATAGGCATCTTATCATCCCAATTCATTCCCCTTTAAAATAGATACAAATGTGAAAGGCTGTGATGAAGGGGTGTGAGGGTCAAGTCGGCACAGTGGTGCCGACTCAAGAGAAACTTGGCACTGTAGGTCTCTATAATGACTTGGCACCACTGTGCCGAGTCGGCACCAGAGCTTATTGTCACGACTCGGTAAAAATGTACTGAGTCGGCACTCCTCTGTAGAGTCCTCTTTCGACTCTTCATGCTAATCAATCCAAAGACACTTCCATCCATGAATTAAGCCTAAGAAAACCTACAAAACACAAAATAAACATAAGAACAACGTAAACAAATCTAAATAGCAATAATGCATAAAAACTTAAACAAACATAATAAAAAACTAAAGAAAACTAAACTATAACTACCCTAAGAGCTATGCTAATTTGTATTATCACAACACGCTGTCCATTTTCTTTTACAGAATTCATTATATCATGCACACATGCATCACCCTTTTCATGATCCTAAGAAGCATACTTGTGCAGAAACATAGCTCCCCGAAAGTCTCGTAAACTCAAAGTTACTAAATGCACTAGCACTAGTCCTGTTATCCCTATGACCAGTCCAACTTAAAAGATAATGGTTGCGAACACAGAAGAACAATTGAGGGATGCTCTCAAGAAACTGATTAGTGATGGGACTTTTTTGACTTCATGAAGAAAGAGATGAACACCATAATAGAACAATTGATTTGCATAAAAGCAGAACAAGGGAAAGCTTCTGGGTTAGTTAATGCAAAGATTGATAGAGGGAAGAACAAAGTTCCCACTCTAAGATTATTCATTAAGGATGATGAGTACTATTAGGATATGAGAGGGACACTTCCCCAGCCAACTGCCCCATAATCAATCTAACTAAGTCTGAGCCATGGGAGGAGGTCAAGATACTGGCTAACAGGATGGCTCAATTTGAATTCTCATTAAAGGAGAAGAGCACCATAGGAAGTCGTGACTACGCTGACCTCTCATTGTTCAAGAATGAACCTCTGCCTGAAGATTTCAAACCCCTAAACTTCACTAAGTTCAATGGTACTGGGAATCCTTGAGTCCATTTGAGGTAGTATGCAACCTTCATGGCTTTTATAAAGCTGATTAAATCTCAGATCATGAAGATTTTCTTTACTTAACTAGAGGAAGGGTTGAGAGCATGGTTCTTTGACTTGGAAGATGAGATGAAGAATGACTGGATGCTTCTCACATAGAAGTTCATCAAGTAGTATGAATATAACACCCAGCTGGATGTTATAAGATGTGACTTGGAAACCACAAGACAAAAAAGAGGTGAGAGTTTCTCAGACTACATCGCTTGATGGAGAGGAAAAGTTGCCTTGATAAAGGATAGACCTCCGAAAGATGAAGAGATAGAGATGGTAATAAAAGGAGCACTCCCCCATTTTCACAGACAGATGCTATTTGTCCATTATCCCACTTTCAGGGCACTTCACCAAGCAGGCATTCGAATTGAGGATGAAGAGGCCTTTCAACTAAAAAATCCATACCAAAAACTAACTCAACCTAATAAGAACACTCACCCCAGTGAAATAATCCTGAGCATACAAGCCTTTAGAAAGAAAAAATATTCAAACTTCAACATGCCTTTGTCTAAAATCTTCTAAAGACTTCAATAGAAAGGTCTTCTCAAACCTCTTGAGCCCAAACCTTTACCAAACCCTTTACTCTCTCATGTTAGCTATGCCCTCTTTTGTCACTTCCACTAAATGTCTGGTCATACAACCGACAAATGTTATGTCCTGAAGGATAAAATCCAAGACCTGATAGATTTTGGCAAAATTTAAGATCCAAAAAAATAACCAAATGTTAAAACAAATCCTTTACCTAACTACTAAAATATGCCACCACCTACATCCTATGTCATCTCTTCAGGGCTCCCTGAGTCCTTTGTGGAGAACTCTATCCAAGACATTCCGGAGAGTGAGATAAACAATACAAAAAGGAAGAAAGAGAACTTCTAGCAGTACTAAAAGCTGACTTTATTGATTCAAGTGATAATGAAATGGATCCTTCCATGAATCAATAGAAATCTGTGTACCTCAGTTAATGATGCAAATGAGACTAAGTTAGACAGTGGCAAAAAGAATGGATGAGGTTATTAATGACAGTGGACCAGTTGAATATGAAGAGGATGGAGAATCAAAGGCCAAAGAAGAAGTTTGGGACCAGATGGAGCAACTCTACGATGAAAAGACAAATAAAGAAAAGCATTGAAAAATTAGAAAGCATCAAAAGACCTCATAAAAGTTTGTCAGATAATTACATCTAAAAAACTATTCAAAACTTCCTATCAGTATAATTAGAAAAACAAAATAAGATTGGGATATCAAGACTCAGCCCCATCGTTGCCATCGACATTATCATCATCATCATAGTCATCACTAACATCTAGAGAACCTCTCTAGTCGGGTCCAACATCACGCATCTAGATTCCATTCAGCTCAGTCCGCAGCCTCTCGATCTCACACTAATAATAGGCGCCCTCTTTTGGCGTACTAACTCCTAATGATGAAGGGCCTCATCCCACTCCCACTTCTGCAATAGTCTTGTATGCTCAAGCTGCATTATCATACACATACATATCATTACACAATTCAAACATAAAATGAGTCAAACTATAAAAGATTCACATAAGCCTCCATCGAGTAATGGACATAGTGACTCATCAAGCCTGAAGCGAACTGGTACCAGTACGTGGCTATATCCCAAGGAACCTGCAGACAAAATAGTTAGCAAATAGTAAACCTAAAATGTCAAAGTAGCAAAGATAGATAGAAACTTAAATGGGTAGTATCCCTAGGGATGAAGCCCACGGGCTCAGTGGATGTAGGGACCACCTGGAGCACCACCTCGCCATGGAGGTTAGGTGCTTGAACCACGAGGAGTAGAGGCAATGGAGCTATCCCAGAGATCATCTGAGTAGTACTAGTTGGGGAACAGTAGCTCTAGCACCGCCTGAAGTCTCAATAGCACTCCTAGCACGAGACCTCTTCGGGCGAGTCCACAAATGCAAGAAGAAGTAGTTAGAATCAAGAATAATTAGTGTGACCACAAACACTCAGAAAGGTCAATAATGCATACCTAGTGAGCAAAAGAAAAGGAAGCACCCACAAGCAAAGCAGACGGGTGTGAGCGACCAAGGGTAAATTTCGAGTGGGACATGGCAACTTTGCTTATTGGGACATCCGTTCTGTTTACAGGACAGGGAAAAATATTTGGTCTCAAGGGGATACGAGAAACTTGGTTTTTAGAAAACTAAGAAAAGATTTTGAGCCTGGGAGATCTCATATACTTTTTGGTTATTTCTCATTTTAATTCTCAATATGTGGCTACTACAGCACCCTAGTTTCGGTAATGATAGTTGATATATATGCATTCACACAAGTACATTGATAATAATGGAAAGTAAGAGAAATTCATCATAATTATTTACAAGGCTTTCCTAGTAAATACATATGAAAGAGAAAAAGTGCAAAAATGTAATCTAGCCCTAATCTAGAATACACCTGTAAAACAAAGGTTAGCATAACTATGTGCAATTCCATCTATTCGTCCACTTGGACAACATATAGGTACGATAAAGATGATTGATGTATCATGAATGATTAAATAGATGCATGTAGTTTATGCTCTAGCAGTAATTACTATAAAGCGTTTCTAAATGATGAGATAAGCAGTAAATGCTGATGATTGCATCATTGTACCACGATATCAAAGCTTTAGCTTGAAGAAGGACCTTTCGTGTTTATTGAATGCATATTGATGAAAAATGATAATTAATTATGAGCAAACCAAGTAGAGATAATTCAATCAACATGCAAATTGCCAGTCTCATCACATAATCACAATAATTTCTCAACTGCTAGCAGCGATAAAATAAAATGCAAGACAGTAAAATAAATGTGCAAAAATGATTGTTTGGTCCTTAGATTCGACTGAGCTTGTTTTGTGTTTTTGAAGCTTTAGCTTTGAGAGATTATTAAGCTTTCCTCATCAAGATGTTGAAAATGACGCATATAATGCAAATTTGTATACCTTTGAATTGTTCTTTAACAAAGATGAGGGTGGGTTTAGTGCAAAAGTGGTCTAAAAATCCTGTGAAAGATGTAGAAAATGGGCTAAAGGTGTGTGGATTGGGGCTCCTAAGCCTTTAATTCGATAGTGTTTCAGTGTGTGTGTGGCTCTTGCCTCTCTTTTTTTCTCTGGCTCTTGCCTTGGCTTTAGCCGTTACTCCCTAGGCTCTTGCCCCTTTTTTTCTTCTTAGCTCTTGCTGGTGTTTCTTAGGCTCTTGCCTTGCTAAAATGGGGGGTAGGGACCCATATTTATAGGGAAAAGTGCCCAAAAAATATGAAAATTAGTGAAAATGTGCATGATCACGCGCCTGGGATGCTTGATCATGCACCTGGAATGCATGATCACGACCCCGGGGTGTGTGATCATAACCCTGGGGTGGGTGATCACGTGCTTAGCCGCATGATCATGCGCTCTTGCACGCATCACGCTGCCTTCTCAGGCTCCAATTATGCTATTTCGAGGGTGTTTTCTAGGTTTTTATACCTTCTGAATGTGTTTACAAGGTTAGTTTCTTCAAAATCGGCTTCCATTTTCACATGTGAGCAAAATGTGCTTGTCCGTGATCACACGCTACTTCTCGAGGTTATGTACACTATTCCAAGGTCACTTCTTGAAGTTTTAAGGGTCTATGGACACGTTTCCGATGTTTGTATTATCAAAATCGACTTCCAATTTTTATGAAGTTGAACTTTGATCTCATGAGTTGAACACCGGTCTGATGAGTTGCTCGTTTTAAGTGATGTTTGCTTAAAATGAGCGACTCACCACTCCAATTATTCATATTTCATGAAATCAGGGTGCAACTTAATTGTTCAGAGGTTGATTTTGCTCAATTCCAACTTTTTAGGTTTTTGGCACGCTTCAGAGGCAGTACAAATGAACAAACACTTGTCATATTAGGAGGGATATTTTCATCATTGGACCTTTTTGGGGACAGTCAAAATTCGAGGTATGACAATTGCCCCCTACTTTATGTGTGTTGTATAGTACTCTAGTACTGATGTCAATAACGCGAAGCAAATGCAAAGATGAAAAATTAGCTTTTGGGAAGAGGTACTTACTTGATGGTGTGCTATTTAGTCTTTTGATGTCAGGCCTATCGTTTATTGATGTTGTTTAATTGGCAGAGCCGCCAATTGTTTGTGTGCCTTACAATTCTCTCGGGTGAGGTGAGATTATGCTTTCATAACATCCTTAAGTATTAATGTAAATGCTACTAAGCAGATGTGATGCTTCTAAGCAGATGAGATGCTACTAAGCGGATGCAATGCTTCTAAGTAGAGAAAAATGCTTCTAAGTAATGAAATGCTTCTAAGAAAAATGCTTCTAAGCAATTGGAATGCTTCTAAGTAGATGGAATGCTTCTAAGCAGATAGAATGCTTCTAAGCATATGAGATGCTTCTAAGCAAGGAAATGCTACTAAGCGGGTATGTAGACGGAGGGGTTTAGCGCGCGCCCAAGTTTAGTGCAACCGTGACACTGTTTGAGCTAAGGGCTCTAGGGAACACACTAACCACTGTCACAAAGACATGGTGTGGAGATGAGGAGTCGCCACCCAGGGTAATAACTGGGACAAATTGAAAGTGGTGGTAACTCGATTCTCTAATACAAGCTAGCACCACAACCAGGAGT
>CATIWM010014155.1:0-40309 GCA_949671775.1 Mallotus repandus | reverse complement strand
TTAGTTGCATTTTGGCTATTAAAAATTAGCAATTATAATTCACTTAATATTTGATTCTTAAACAAGTTAAAAACATAATTATTAGTTGGATAAACATTCAATCCTCGTGGGATTGACTTTTACTTATTCTATATTACTTGATGAACTCGTATGCTTGCGAGATCCAATCAAGAATCGCCTCAACGTGAAGGGGCAATGTCTCATTAAAGAGATGTCGTCTCTTTAATAGAAGCACAGAAATTTACATGTTTCTTAAATCTTAAAAAAATTAACTAGATGCAATATAAACGTAAATTTACCACTAACAATCAATAATTCACATAATTATGCTTTGCATATGTCTTCAAATGAACACAAGCACAATAACAAGCAATGAAAATCAAGAAATAAAACTTTAAATGAAATGAAGAACTTTAAAGCTTGAAAATAGAAATTCTCACTAATTGAAGCACGTTTGGAGCTCCTAACTGAACCCTCAGAGCTTGAGTTATTGTTTTAGGTGCTTTGAATGCAAGAGAGCCTTCTTATTTCCTAAGAAAATGTATTCTCAAGCTTAAAACTCTATGTCTTCTTCTTCCTTTCCCTTTTCTTTCTCTCTTTTCTCTCAAAAATGTTTTCTTCCTTTTCTCAACCCTTTTTTTTTCTTTCAAAAATGGACAACCTCCTTAAAACCAACTCAAAATTCCCTTTTTAACCCCCTAACCCTTTGCCTTTTTCAAATTCCCAAAAACTAAACCAAGACAAAAAAAATCATTCTCCATCATTTTCCTTCCTTTTCCAGCTCAATTTTGCCCCAAAAGTCCTATTTTTATGCCCAAATCTTTTGACATGCAATAATGTGGGCCATCTCTTACTTAATGCAACCATAAATGGCATTTAATGCAAAGTTAGTCGGCCACCAAAGAGGCGTCGCCTCTTTAATGAGGCATCGCCTTATCGATGCCCTGGCTCAGGCCTTAGGGCAAAAAGGCATGGGCTTGGGCTTAAAGTTTGGGTTTGATAATTTTGACCTAGTTCTAGGGTATTGAGCTTTTAAGTCCATTATAAGGAAGTTTGGGGCTTCTCTTGCATTCAATACTTGTACTATCTAATCACTGGGCTTTCGTTGTGGGCCGACAGAACCTAGAGTGTCCATAGTTTGCCTCTTTAGTTTTTCAAAAACTAGGTTTTTGAAATTAACTTTTTGCAAAAGCAACATGCACAATAAAAGCAGTAAAAAAAATAATAGCGTACCTGACCTCCAAGCTTCACTTGTGTTATCAGCCTCAGGAATTCAAACCTGAGAGGTCGAAGTTTGAACTTAATAAAATAATCTTGGAATGTGACCGTGATCCTCAGGATTTTCTAGCCCGATCAGCCACTCATTATAGTTGAACGTGAATCTTGAGCCTTCATGACATAAGAAATCACTTAGTTGAGAAAATGGGAACGTGGCCATGATCCTCGGGTTTTCCTGGCCCGATCAGCCACTCATTAATAGTTGAATGTGAATCTTGAGCCTTTCGAACCCAAAACTTCACTCAGTAAATGTAACTGTGTTCCTCAGGTTTTCCTGGCCCGATCAGTTACTCATTATAGTTTGTCGTGAACCTCGTGATGCATTAATCACTGCTTGTGCTACATCTGATTATTTGTAAATTTAATTGACTTGAATATAAACACTCAAATACACAAGTTAAATATAATTTTACTTAATTAATTATGACCATAAAAATAATCGTTTTGCCCCTCAAGGTTCAATAATCTCCCCCTTTTTTATAGTAACAAATAATTATGTAAAATTATGCTAAGAATTAGAAGAAATTACAAGCCCATAAAATAAGCCTAAAATTAAAATTGCAAAAACCATTAAGCAAGTCTATATAGCATATTTGAGCAATAATACATCAATAAATGAAAATCATAAATAAAGCACTATCATGATCATAGCAATCATAGTTTAACTTTCAAACATCAATTAAAATATATCCAAAGAAAGTATATTCATCAATCAACCAATATATTCAAAAATAATTCTCCCCCTTTGTAATAGACAAAAATACTTTCTCAACCATAAGAACCTTTCTCCCCAAACACAAATCACATCTATAATTCTCCCCTTTTTCAATAGACAAAAATAATACATTTTACATTTTCTCCCCTTTTGTTACTATAAAAAACAACAAGAGAGAGAGTGGAGACAAAAAGGTGTCCAACATATTTACCAACCACAATGTGACAAACATAATATAACCAAAAACAAATATTCAATTTGATTGCCAAGTAAACCACTGACAACTAATGTCTATATCCAATAACCAACACTTCTAAATTAACATCCAACCAACAAAAAATCAATAACCAATGATAATTTTGCAAGGCAGAAATTCAATTTCCATATCTAATAGCCAGCAAGCAAAGCACCAAATATGCATATCTAATAACAGGTCAAATGCAACAAGTTATGCAAAATTCTTAACATCCAACCACCAAACCAAACACAAAAATAGGATCCGAAATATAAATGCATTAAAGAATGATTGCAAATGAATTATAACCAGTGATCATCAAACTTACTGCCCAAAAAAAATTTATATGCATTATGACTTATTTCAAATGAATTAAAATCATTAAATGAATTTTCATAAATATGAGAATTTTATTCACCAAAGAAAAATTTAAGTGAAAAGGAATGAATTTATTTATAAAAAAAAACCTTCACTGCTAGTGATAGCAGAATAACAACCATGATTTAATGCAAAATTAAAAAAATGACTTGGAACTTAGGTTGAGCCTTTTCAAACACATTAAGGACAAATTCAATTTTGCACAATAATCAATCAAGATTCAAGAACATCTCAAAGTGAACACTTAAGGTTCAATCAATCAATTAATTAAAATGATACAAGCAAACATATATCATAATGAGTTACCATCCAACATTTTGAGATGACTCAATTAGAAGGGAAATAGTTTGATAATTCTCCATTACTCCTTGCTATCAAGACCAAGTCTTCTATGCCACATCCATGTGTCATCCTTAACGGCAACAAAACACTCAACACCTTGGTTAGTCAAAGAGGTTAGACCAATAATATAAACATTGTTGACTCTTTAACCATTGAAAATGACTTTGTTCTCTTCCACATGAGTTACAAAGCATTTTTTTTATTCAAAAGTCACTCTATTACCTTTATCACATAATTGACTAACACTAAATCAATTGTGCTTTAAGCCAACAACCAAAAGGACATCTTTAATGAAAGTAGAGACTTTCTTACCAACTTGACAAATGCCAAGGATCTTACCCTTGGTATTATCATCAAATGTAACTTTCTAACCCTCTTTCATCTCCAAATGAGGAAGATGTTGGCCTTCCCGGTCATGTACCTTAAACATCCACTATTTAGATACACTTTTCTTTTGCATAATGTGGATTCCAAGCACACCTATAAGAAAATACTTTATCGCACTTTAGGTACCCAAATATATTTGGTTCCTTGAGGGTTAGCATTGAAAGATCCATCATTTGAGTAACCCAAATGAGTCTTTCTAATATAGCACCAAAAATTCTTGTGCCCCATCATACCACAATAATGACATCTAACATTTAGTGCATGCTCTTTCATTTTAAAACTATGAAAACCATGAGAATGAGCATGATTATACTTCCTAGGCATAGGTCCTCTTAAGCTATTTGCTCTAGATTTGTTAGTCTTATTTCCATTAAACCTTTTAGGTCCATTGGTTTTAAGACTAGGTCTTTGATAAACCTTAGTAATTTGAGTACTAGGATTAGCATTCTTTGAGGAGCTAGCATGAGCATTTTTTAAACCAAATCCATTCTTAGATTTCAAAGGAGTGGAAGTCATAGGAATCATGCCATCAAGAATTTATTTTCCTTTTTTAAATTTAGAAATGGACTCCTTGAGATTGCCATTTTCTTTTTCTAAAAATACATTTTGCTCAACAAGTTTTGCATTTTCATTGGCAATCTCAATTTTCCTAGAATCACTTTCATTCAATGAATTGGTTAACTCTTCATTAAAGGACCTTGATTTCTCAAGTTCTTATTCTAGAGTTTTTACCATTCCTTTAAGTGAGTTAATTCTAGACAAGTATTTATCATATTTATGCACCAGTTTTTCATAAGCAAGCAACAACTCATCATTGAATTCAAAGTCTAGAGTTACCTCATCACTTGAAGGTTCCTCTAAAGCCTTAAAGCAAAGATTTACAACTTCTCCATTGGTTTCATCATCACTAGACTCACTCAAATCATCCCAAGTTGCTTTAAGTGCTTGCTTTTTTTCCTTCTTGTGTTTCCTATCTTTCTTAAAGGATTTTTTTAACTTTGGGCATTCGGATTTAATATAACCTATTTGTTGCATTCATAGAAAATCATCTTATCATTCTTGCTTGAATCTTGCTTCTTGAATCCTCTTCTCTTCTTTATGATGAGATCTCTTACCCTTTTTAAAATTATAGCATACTCATCTTTATTTTCACTTGAGTCACTATCACTAGTGTCTCTACTTGCCTTAAGAGCAATGCTTTTGTCATTTTTGGCCATCTCTTCCTCTACCACTTGATTCATTTTGATTTCATGGGTGAGAAGCTTCCCAAGAAGTTCATCCATAGGTAGAATAGAAAGATCATTTGCTTCTTCAATTAAGGCCATCTTAGCTTCCCAAACCTTTTGAGGCAAACTCATAAGACTTTTGTTGTTGACATCCTCATTTGAAAATTTCTTGCCAAGTTTCCTCATAGAGTTGATGAGAGTGATAAGCCTACTATACATATCACTAATTTTCTTATAAGACTTCATCTTAAATAATTCATACTCTCTTCCTAGCATTTGTAATTTCTTGTTCTTGACTTGACTAGTGCCTTCATGCTTGGTCTTCAAACATTCCTAAATTTCTTAAGCCGATCTCAAATGCTCTATTCCATTATACTCTTCTCTACTCAAACCACAACAGAGGATGGTTATTACCTTTCTATTTCTCGAGTTAGTCTTTGATTGCTCATCACTCCATTGCTTTCTAGGAATAGTCACCTCATTGCCTTCATGGTCTTTCTTTGTTAGAGGACTCCAACCTTCTTCAATAATATCCCATAAGTTTACACCTTCACTATTGTAGAACATCTCCATTTTATTTTTCTAGTACCATAAAAAATGGAGGTCTTGTGTAGCTAGGACTATGAATATCGAGGGTGGCAACAACTTGACTTATAGAGGCCATGATCTTATCTCTAAGATGGTTAAATCTTCAAGAGTGGAGACCAAAGCTCTGATACCAAATGTAATTCCATAAGTACCAAGAGCGGAGGTGAATTGGCTTTTTGAGTTGTGTGGGGAATTTTCATTTTACACCTAAGAGTAAACAAGAATAGAGTAAGAGTTGAATTGAATAAAGGATAAAAGCAAGAAAAAAACCAAGAATTTATAGAGGTTCGGCCCTCAAAGCCTACTCCTCTCCTCAACCACAAGTTAAGAGTTTCAATCTACTACCAATCTACTTCAAGGTGTAGATTAAACCCTTACAAGCTTAAATCAAGCTACCCAAGTGTTTGCTCAAGGGTCACACTCTAACCTAACTATTTTCACGAGGCTCACCCTCTAACCCAAGTGTTTTTGGTGGCTCACACTCAAACCCACATGCTAAAAATAATCCTCTTAGCTTACAAGTGTATAAAACCCTAACCCAACTCACTTAATCACACTATTAAGCTTTTGAATAATGGTTTTAAACACACACAAACCCACACTCAAGAACACTCTTGAGAAAGATGAAAATAACAAGAATTAAAGATGAAGATTTGGGTGGTTAAAGAAGAAATTCAAGAGTAAACGCTCAAAGATAGATTTAAATATGTTTTCTCAACTTCCTCTTCTTTCTCCAACTAAAAAATGACTTGTATTTATATCCTCATAGAAGAAAATAGTTATTGGAGATGCATTTAATGCAAATAAAGCCATTTAAACCACTAAAATTGAAGCAGGTCTGCGCGTCATCATGATCATGAAAAAATCATCATGATCATAATTTTCAGGGAGCCAAGATGAAATTTGAATCTGCGCGCTTTCATGATCATAATAGTGGTGGTGATGATGGTTATGATAGCATTTTATAACTTTTGGAACTTAGGCATCATGATCATGAAAAATCAATCATGATCATAATTCTGGTCGTCATGATCATAACACTGGTGGTGACACTGGTCATGACTGCTCTCAGGAACTTTTGGAAAAATGGAAATTTGATTTTTGTAATTTTGCCAAAAAAAAATTTCTAATGATTGGAATTCACTTGTGATCACCTAAAATGAAGATTTCCATCACTTTCTACCAAAACCTACTTCCGCTTTTGCCACAAAAAATCGATCTTCATTTTTTCCCTTTGTCACAATCATGATGCATTAATCACTGATTGTGCCACATTTGATTGTTTGTAAATTTAATTGACCTGAATATAAACACTCAAATACACAAGTTAAATATAATTTTACTTAATTAATTGTGACCATCACAAATGATCGTTTTGCCCCTCAAGGTTCAATAAACCCAATCAGACACTTCTTGAAAAGAACATGTACTTCGAGGATACAACCCGACCAGACACTTCTTTCAAAAAGGAAGATGCATTTCAAAAATACAACCCGACCATACACTCCTTGTGATGCGCACTTCGGGGATATAACCTAACCCGATGCTTTTGAATAGAAGAATGCACTTGTCATACACTGAATTTTTATTGTCCCCAAAAATGTCCAGCAATAAAAACATTCCTCCTAACATGACAAGTGTCTGTTCATTTGTACTGCCTCTCAAGTGTGCCGAGAATCTGAAAAGCTCGAACCAAGCAAAATCGGCTGCTGAATCATTAAGTTGTACCCCGATTTTATGAATTATAAATTATTGGAATGATAAGTATCTTATTTCGAGCAATCATCGCTCAAAACGTGCAACTCATCAGACCGATGTTCTTCTCGTAAGACCGGAGTTCAACTCTATGAAAATTAAGAGTCGATTTTGAAAAAACAGACTTCAAAAACACATTTGTAAGCCCTTAAAACCTCCAAAAGTGACCCCAGAATACCGCGCATAATCACGAGAAATAACGCATGAGCAAATTTATAACGCGTGACCACACCTAAACATATTTTGCTCATGCGTGAAAATAGAATCTGATTTTGACAAAATGGACATCGAAAACACGTTCGGAAGCTCCAAAAATCCTAAAAAAAACCCCTAAAATAGCATAAATGAAGCCCGGGAAGGCCACGTGATACGGGCAAGAGCTTGAGATCATGCACCCTAGGCCCATTGTCACACATCCCAGGGGCATGATCACGCATAAATTAGCATGATCACGCACCCCGGTATGTGTGCACATGCGCAAAAGCGCGTATACACACGTCTTAGGACACATGATCATATTTTTTAACACATTTCTCTATAAATAAGGGTCTCTGCCTCCCATTTTGAGAAGGCAAGAGCCAGAGGAGCCTGCATACACTGAAACACTATCGAATTGAAGACTCAAGAGTCCAAATTCACACAGTTTTAGCTCTCCTTCCACATTTTTTGTAGGATTTTTTTAGACCAATTTTGTACCAAACCCACCCTCATCTTTGTTAACTTACGCTTCAAAGGTATACGAATTTACATTCTACACGTCATTTTCAAACTCTCAATAAGGAAATCTTGAAAATACCACGAAGGTAAAGCTCAGCCGAATCTAAGGACAAACAATGATTTTTGCATGTTTATTTTACTATCTTGCATTTTACTTTATCATCGCTAGCAGTTGAGAAATTATTGTGATTGTGTGATGAGACTGGCAATTTACATATTAATTGAATAATCTCTGCTTTGTTTCACTCATAATAAATTGTCATTTTGCATCAATATGCATCCCATAAACACGAACGCTTCTTATCTAAGCTAGAGCTTTGATATTGCAGTCCAATGATGCAATCATCATTCACTGTTTATCTTATCATTTAGAAATGCTTTACAATAACTTCTGCAAGAGCATGAACTGTGTACATCTGTTTAATCATTCATGATGCATCAATCATCTTTATTATGCTTATTTGCTATCTGAATGGATGAATAGATGGAACTGTACATAGTTGTGTTAACCTATGTCTTGTAAGTATTTGCTAGATTTATATTTCCACAATCTTCTTTTCCTTTTTTGAATGTATTTACTAGGAAAGCATTATAAATAATTATGCTGAATTTCTCATAATTTCTGTTATTATCAATGTGCTTATGTGAATGTGTATATATCAACTGTCATTACTGAAACTAGGGTGTTGTGGTAGCCATATATTGAGTATTAAAATAAGAAATAGTCAAAAAGTACACGAGATCTCCTGGGCTCAAAATCTCTATTAGGGATGATACTTGTTGAGTGACTCGATGTCGTCCCTTTCATCTTTTTTTGGTTTTCTAAAAACCAAGTGGCAACTCCAAACATAAAGCATCTTATATCCCCTCGAGACTAATCATTTGTCCCTGTCCAGCAAATGGAATGGATGTCCCATTTGGCAAAGTTGCCATGTCCCTCAAAATCCTAAAAAATCATACCTCGGTCACTCACAGTGGCGACTCCACTAGGGACTCTGGTTAGAGAGATCAATTCAAAAATGACTATTTCTCATTAGTTAATACTCAATTATCTGGAGCCCTTCACCATTGCATTTGCACTACACAATCACACATGCACCCTTGGTCCCTATCAACTGACAATGACAGAAAGTGATCCATTATGGTTCCACATGAGTCATTGGGTGACCAATTCAGATTTTTCATCTTTAACCTTCACTCGTGGTTCACCAGACTCATCTGACCAGAGTATGTGACCCAAGTCCTTAAGGGGGGTGACCCAAGTTATCAAAAGAATGCTAGACTCACTGACCAGAGTCCCTAACCCTAGTCATGGGGGGCATTCTCACTAAAGGAGCCCTTAGCCTTCTGCCCTCGACATAGCCCATGTAAATAAACCAATAGAAATCTCTGCTAGGATCCCACAAAGCTTTGCATGCTAGCCCTGATGCTGCCTATTTGATCTGACATTCACAAATGCTATGACGCTTTTAGTTTCCATCATTGATTGACATCGTTACGTACATTCTCATTGATTGCTCGCACTTAGACTGTATGATCCTTGTTTACGTTGCATGAGCCCAATGTGTAAGGAATGATAAGAATCATTCACCTCAGTATAAATAGCCTATGAGAATCGATGAATAGTGACATCTTTCGATGACAGAACCTACAAGCATCGTCCATTTATCCTTATCATATCAAATAGATAGGCCAGGAATTCAACTAGATTGTGGGCATTTGTGATGAAAGAATCAAATCATAAACTCTCAAATAATACTTTCATGCCTCTTGGTAAATATATCAAATATCGATATGGGACATGAAACTGGACCCCTCTTATTGACTATAGCCCCTACACACTCGGGCATGTAATAACTATAGACGCCATTTGTGACCCAATGAATGGTCCTCACATTAATATTATACGCTTACCTCGAGTGCATTTGAGCATCATTCCTTAGTTTACCTCTTGATTCTCATCAATACAAATCGAAACAGCCTAGGCTGAGAGCGGAATCATAGTCCCCTATTGACTATCGGGTCAAAACCCACTTAGGAAAGAGATTCAATAACCTAGTGGAGCAATAAGGTTAGAAGCAAGAGCTTGCTTGTGATTGGTTTGTTCCTTGTGCAGGAAAAGCTAACAATATCTTACATAATCATGCATACATGACATACATATGGACAACATATACTAACCATGTCTTTTTACAGCTATCTGCATCCATCATAATTAGACTATGCATGAGCACATCATGCATAAATGCAAATCGTATTCTTTTGCAGGAGTATCTCATGCATGCATCATTCATCATTTGTTTATTCTATCTCACTAATATGCAGTAAACAAGATCTCAACATAGGTGATTCAGAAGACACTTCATGTCAACAATTCGAGGATAAACTGAAAGAGGGAATTCAGAAATTGCTTACTGATGACACCATAGCAAAATCCTCCAAGCCCAAATTAAAGCCACTAATGTTCAAACCAAAAACTCCCAAGAGTGAAATTGGGCTGCTACCCCCATAAATGAAGCATCTGCATCTGTCCACCCATGAGCAGACAAAGGAAAGGGTATCCTTCATACTCTAGTATGGATTAAAGATGATGATGAGTATTATTGTGCCTTTAAAACACCACAATAATAAGCTGCTAAGATTACTAACTTGACCAAACCTGAATAAGCAGGAGAGGTCAAACTACTAGCCTACAGGATGGCTTAGCTGGAATTTGCCTTTAAAGACAAAGGGCCTTGTGAGTCCAAACGCTTTACTGATTTAGCTCTGTTCAAAGATGAACCACTTTCTGATGATTTTAAATTGCCAAACTTTGCCAAGTTTGATGGAACTAGGGATCCGAGGGTCCATGTAAGGCAATACGCCACCTTCATGGCTGCTACTAAGCTTACAGAATCACAGATCATCTGATTCTTTTTCACATCACTAGAAGAGGGACCAAGAGCATGGTTATTTTGACCTTAAGGATGAAATTAAGAGTGACTGGTTGCTATTAACTCAAAAATTCATCAAGCAATATGAATATAATACTCAGTTGGATATAACTCGTAGAGATCTGAAAACTACAGAATAAAAGTTTGGTGAATCTTTCTCTCACTATATTGTAAGATGGCGAGCCAAAGCTGTCAAAATGAGAAACTGTCCTTCAAAGGATGAGCAAATAGAGTTGATAATTAAGGGATCATTTCCCCATTTCAGGAAACAAATGATTTTTGCCCACTACCCTGATTTCATAGCACTTCATCAAGCTAGAATTAGAATTGAAGATGACCGCTGAAATACTCAAACCAACACCCAAAACCAAAACACCTTCACCAGATTTGCTGAGATAAACCAAATTCAACCTGACACTTTCAACCCACTATCTGTCAATGTTATCAACAAACCACCTAGAATATTTTCCAACTTCAACCTCCCACTATCTATGGTCTTCCAAAGACTCCAACAAAAGAACCTCCTACAACCACGAGAACCAAAACCACTACCAAATCCTTTGCCTCCATAAATCAACCAGAATTTATTCTACCACTTCCACCAAATGCCTGGCCATGCCACTGACACTTGCAGAACTCTAAAAAATGCAATCCAAGACCTTATTGACTCAGGAAAGATTGATGACCCTCAAAGACAACCCAATGTCAAAACCAAGCCCCTTCCAAATTACCGAGCCATGCCTTCACTAAAAATCAACACAATCTCATTCGGCCTGCCTAAAACCTTTACTAAACAATCAATCCAAGCCATTCAGGAAACTCCTGAAGAACAAGAAGCCAGAGCAGAAAAAGAATTCTTAATTATCTTAGAAGATGAACTCCTAAGTCTGATTCTTGACTGTTATGACTCCAGTGAAGATGAATGGGACCCTTCCATATTTGAATGTATTTCAATGCCCCAAGCATTCACTCCCCACTTGCTTATGCAAAGGAGAGCTAGGGATGTAGCCTTTCCCATGAATGGTGAAGTAATTGACTGCTCTTATCTGTGTGAAGCAAACGAAAGCCTCAAAGCTGAGCAACACAAACCCAAAGTGTGGGATCTACTGGGCTAGCCATATGGAAAATTTGAGTACAAGGTCAAGTACAGTGCACCTTCAATAGCTTATGTCCTTCTAGGGGATATAATGCCCTCGGGATGGGGAGAAGAGTTTGATGAAGAGGATAGAATGACCAAGATCGTCCAGTCTCCAAACCTACAAATCATGGGAATTGACATCTGGTACGACTCTAATGAAGAAAAAGGCATAGATACCCAGGAACATGATGACTCTGAGATCATTGTCTGGAATAAGGGCAATAATGTAAAAGCAACCAGTCAAGAGACACCGTATAGCAAGAAGCAGATAGCTAAAAAGCCTATACCCTTAGTTAATCACGTAACTAGCAATAGAAGAGTCTACTAACCTCCTGAAAAGGAAAAGGATGTCTCCAAAGGGAAAGAAATGACAAGTGATGTGGCTCCAACTAAGAAAGAAGATGATCGGGTTCTTAAGTAGCTTAAGAAAACTCAAGCACAAGCTAGTATTTAGGATTTGCTCATGGCCTCTAAGAAGCACAGAGATGCTCTAGTCAGGGCTCTAATGATGCAAAGATCACCACCGACACTTTGCCTTGCAAGATGATAGCTTCTCTAATAAAAGCTCCTGCTAATGCAATCATCGAAGGGTCCATAATCATCATCTATTCATACAGGAAATAGTCAGATCTAAGAAGACCTTATGTGTTATGGTGGATAATGGATATGTCATCAATGTTTGCCCCCTAAGGTTGTTACACAAATTTGGAATGAATGTTGAAGACCTAAAGGAATCTAATGTGATTATCCAAGCCTATGATGACTCTAAGAAGCCAATCATAGGGACTTTTAAAGTAGTAGTCACTATTGGGGATATCGAATCAGTAGCAGAGTTCACTGTCCTAGACATTCCTCCAACTTTTGCCCTACCATTGAGGAGGCCCTAGATCCATCCGTCAGGAGGCATACCTTATACCGTACACCAGAAGATCAAATTCCCACTCAAAGACAAAGTTGTCCCCATTCTGACTGAAACTAACAACATCATCGCTTTCTTGAACATAGTACCACCAGGATTCCAGATCTCTATAATCCACGAAGATTAGGTCGACCTAAAGGTTGTTATAATGATGAAAAAGATGCAATACCTACCCGGAACTAGACTGGGTGGAAGGTACATTAGAGCCATAGAATTCCCTAATTTCTAGGATAAACCAGTAGATATGGATTGGGGTATGATCTTAAGAAGGACACTGGAACTAAGAAGTCCACCTCTTTTATTCCAGAAGGCTTAACTGAAGTCTACCTGGGATAGACCAAGAAGTAGGAAATAGAAGGGGTTGAGAAACTTGGCTTTGAAAAATTTAAAGATGTTATTGACTCTGCTAAAGGAAAGCGCCCCCCACCCCCCCCCCCCCCATTGACAAAAGATATCACTGAGACTGATATTGATGAGCTAATGAAGAGACTAGAATCCAAGACTGAGACCCTCAACTGTGAGGAAGTTGTTGCCATCCTGGAATAAAGCATTGATGACATTTTGTTTAAAGACACTGAAGATGATCTTGTTCTTTTCCTTTATTTGAAACTGATGATGTAATGAACTTTAAAGTTAATGCAATGAAATCAAAATTTACTTACTTGTTTAATGTCCTTTCTGATGGTAGTGTGCATTGCATTGATCAAAATACTTGCATATTTGACATTCATTCCATATGCACTGAACCATTTAACATTGGTATAGAAAATGAACCATGCATTCTGTATTAATAAAACATTCAAAAGTATTTGCTTGGACATCCGAAGACATGCCCGGCATCGACAGAGACATCGTTCAACACTACATTCCCACCAAAGAAGGGTGTAAACCAGTAAAGAATAAGGTAAGAAGACTTAGACCAAAATGGGCCCAATTGGCAAAAGAAGACATCAAAAATCATATCAAGGCTAAGTTCCTAGAGGTGGTAGACTATCCAGAGTGGTTAGCGTCGTGCCAGTGCCAAAGAAAGATGAAAGGGTCAGAATCTGCGTTGACTATAGAGATCTAAACAAAGCATGCCCATAGGATGACTTCCCTTTGCCTCACATAGAATTATTAATAGACAACGCTGCCTCCTGTGCAATCTATTCCTTCATGGATGGATTTTCTAGATACAATTAGATTTTCATGGCCATCATCGACAAAGCAAAGACGTCCTTCATAATAGAATGGGGTACTTACTGTTATAGGGTAATGACCTTCGGCCTGAAAAATGCAGGTGCAACCTACCAAAGAATGGCAACAACTATGTTTTATGACATGATACATAAAAAAGTAAAGGTGTACGTAGATGACATGGTGGTTAATTCAGAAACCAGAGAAGGGCACCCAGCTACTCTTGAAAAATTCCTCTAAAGGGTTGAAAAATACAGCCTCGGGCTTAATCCCAAAAAGTGCATATTCGGGGTGACTTCAGGTAAGATGTTGGGATATATTGTCAATCAAAATGGAATCAAAGTGGATCCAGATAAAACAAAAGCAATCAGAGAAATGCCAGTGCCAAAACCAGAGAAAGAAATAAAAAGGTTTCTAGGGAAGCTACAATTCATAAGCAAGTACATCGCCAAGTTAACAGCAGTTTGCGAGCCCATTTTCAAGCTACTCAGAAAAGATCAGCTAGTCATATGGAACAAACAGTGTCAGCTAGCATTTGACCAAATAAGAAACTACCTAGCCAATCCACTAGTTCTGAAACCACCCAAATCTAGGTTGCCACTAACCTTATACCTAACCATTGAAGGAAATGCAATTAGTGCATTGCTAGCCCAAGAGGGAAAAGGGAAAGCAAAATATGCAGTCTACTACCCGAGAAAGAAAATGCTGCCTTATGAGGAAAAGTACAGTCAAGTCAAACAAATATGCCTAGCAATGGTATGGGCAATAAAGAAGCTCAAACACTACTTTTAATCATACAAGATCCAAGTTGTGTCCAAAATGGATCCTATGAAGCATCTCTACAAAGCTCCATCTCTAGTGGGAAAACTCGCCAAGTGGCTCATTTTATTCACAGAATTTGATGTGTAGTATCTGACTAAGAAAACAATGAAAGGCAAAGTGGTCACTGAATTCCTAGCCCTCAACACAATTCTAGATTTAGAAGAAATTCAACTAAACTTCCCATATGACCTCAGAACGGCCATCGAGGTGTAGGGATGGCGAATGTACTTCGATTGAGCAGTCAACCAATTCGGAATAGGAGTTAGAATCATACTCCTAACACCAAAAGTGAAGTGGTGCCAATTGCTTAGAAGCTAGCATTCAGAGTTACAAATAATGAGGCAAAATATGAAGCATGTGCACTTAGCATGGAAGCTTTGATAGCTTTAGGAGTGACAAAATTTAAAATATTTGGGGATTCCATGTTGGTAATCAATCAGAAAATAGAAGAATGGGAACTGAAAGAACAACACTTGAGGTTGTATCTAAGCCACCTACAGCAGCTCGCCTTATCTTTCAAAAAATGCAAATTCATCCATCTCCCTAGAATCCACAACCAAATGGCTGACGCACTCGCTTCTTTAGCATCAGTATGGGAAGGACCGACCAAAATGCCCATGAAGCTCCTAATCCTACTTAAATTAGAGTAACCTAGCCAAAAATGCCTCAGAATAGCAGAAATGAAAGTAGACAACAAACCCTGGTTCTACGATATACAACAATACCTCACAAAGAGAATTTACCCTGAGAAGGAAGTCGAAAAAGACAAGGCAGTCATCTGGTAACTGGCATCAAAATTCACATCACACCAGGGTGTAATATACAGAAGAACTTCAGATGGGATACAACTCAGATGTCTGGATGAGATAAAAGCTGCTAGAGTAATGGAAGAAGTACACGAGGGTGTTTGTGGTCCATACATGAATAGTGCCATTCTAGTTAATGAGACAAGGGTTCTTTTGGATGATGATGACGGAAGACTGCATCAGATTCTTAAGAAGGTGCCACAAGTCCCAAATTCATGGGGAAATCAGCCATCTTCCCCCAACCGAGCTATACTCTATCTCCTCTCTGTGGCCCTTCTCAGCATGGGGGTTAGACATAATCAGAGAAATCCACCCAATAGCCTTAAACGGACACAGGTTTAGCCTAGTAGCAATCCACTACTTCACAAAATGGGTTGAAGTAGAATCATACGCAAAACTGGGGGTAAAACATATGGCAAAGTTCATCAAAAAGAACCTATTCTACCGATATGGGTTTCCCCATCACATAGTTTCAGATAATGGTGTTCAGTTCCAAAGGGAAGTAAGGGAATTACTAAGGAGTTATAAGGCGAAACATCACAAATCCTTGCCCTACCTATAGACGGCAGGGTTTATCGCGTGTCCAAGTTTATTACAACCACGACACTATTTGAGCTCAGGGCTCTAGGGAACACACTAACCATTGTCACAAAGACATAGCGTGGAGATAAAGAGTCGCCACCCAAGGTAATAATTAGGACAAATCAAAGGTGGTGGTAACTCGATTCTCTAATACAAGCTAGCACCATAACCAGGAGTTCTGGATACGGAATACCAACTTCTTTTAGTCTCATGTTCATTTAGAATTTGTTTATGAATTACTATCTTATCCTCTAATTACATGCAATTTCATATAAACCCTAATTAAACATGCATCAATCCTAAAGGCAACTAATCATGAAAAAGCATATAAGAAATGCATTCATATAAAGCACATCAACCCTAAGTTAGTTTAATCTACATATTTTTAATTAAAGTGAGCTAAATTTACAAATTTTAATTTACAAATGAACCTAAAGCTAATGGGCCTAATTTCTACCCATTTTTATTTAAATGAGCCTAAGTCTATTTATTTTATTTCTAAAATAGGCCTAAGTTTACAAATTATGAAAAGGCCTTAATTAGTGGGCCTAATTCTACATATTTTAATCTAATATTATCCTAATTCTACAAATTATGGAAAAAGAATTAAGTTAATGGGCTAAGTCTAAATTAAATTAAGTTAATCTAAGTGGGCCTTTGTCTAAATTAACTAAGTGGGCCTAAATTATCTCTAACCTAAAATCTAAATTTAATTATAGGCCTAAAAATCAAATTAGTTAATTAAACCCTAATCCTAATTAACCTATTAAACCTATTAGATGAAGTAAATCAAATTAATTAGCCTAAAACCTAAAATTATGAGCTTAAACACAAACAAACATAAAAACATGAAAATTAATAAAATAAAATAAACATAAAATACTCATAAAAATAATCATAAAAAAATAATAAACAAATAAATCAATTAAAACATGCTTCTAATGATTTCTAACCTAATTCTAATTAAATATATGCCTAAAGATCAAATTAATTAACAGACAAATAAAATAATTAACAAGCACCCTTAATTCTATTCACTTAAATCTAATTCAATTTTAATAAAAACCCTAATTATCTCTATGACCATTGATTTTACTTATCCAATTGAAACCCTAATTACTAATAAATTAATTAAAATAAAATCTACAACACACATATAGGATTTCACTATTCTCACTATTAGGGCTATTACAATAATCTACTAAAAATTAAATTAAAATAGTAATACAACCCATAAAATAAAATAAATACAAAAAACAACACAATATAAAATAATAATTAAAAAATTATGTAAAATTTCACAGGGATTTAATCCTTGGCATTTCATAGGATTTCATAGGTTTTCTCAATTCAATCATGCGTTCATCCCCACAAAAAAAAATATGAAACAAAATTACAAAAGAGGTTAGAGTGAATTAGAAATAAAAATAAAGAAAATTAAATAAAATAATAAAATTAAAAGAAAAGAAAAGAGAAAGAATATGTAAGAGAATGATGCAGTATTGATTTGCTCCTCAGAGTGGTGTGAATCACCGTTGCTTTGAATAAATCTTCAATAGTTGAACTTTCCTTGTCAAAAGGCCTACTGCACCTTTAAAACAATACATAAAAGAGAATTTTTTTTGGCGTGTGTACGTAGGTGTGTGTGTGTACATAGGTGTGTGTGTACGTAGGTGTGTGTGTGTACATAGGTGTGTGTGTATGTAGCTAAAAGATGTATTCTCCTGTAAGTTACATGAGATAAAATTTTGATTTAAACAGGACTTTTATTTCTAGAAAAATCTGGATAAATCCTAGAAAAATGATTTATCACATCATTCCACCAATCAAAAATTTAAAAAACAAATTTTATTTACTGAAAAATAAAAATAAAATAAAAAACACAGATGGACGCAATCAGAAGAATATAATCCCGATCGAGATTATGTATTTCCAATCGGGGCATTCAAATTTTTTTTAAACTTTTAATTACAAAAAGACTCCTAAAAGAAATAAAATCTAACAAATTAAGTCCTTTAAAAACCAATTAAATCCCCTTGCAAATGCATCTAAACCTTTTGAGATTTCAAACTTCAAATATTAAAGATCTATTTATAATATTTTCATCATCAGAGTCCTCTATTGCATTTATGCTGTAGTCATCACGAAATTGGGTGCTTACACTATCGTCCATAAGCAAACGGGGCAGTCGAAGCTGCAAACAAAAACATCAAAAAATCTTGTCAAATATGTCTCAGACTTACCATGATTGGGTAGACAGACTACCATATGCATTGTGGGGAAACAAAACAATAGTTAGAACTTCAACAAGAGCCACTCCTTTCTCACCAGTATACAGATCCGAAGCAGTACTCCTAGTGGAAATGGAAATCAAATCACTATGAATAGCAATTGAATCTGAACTGCCTAAAGTACAATGGGCTCAGCAAAGGCACGATAGCCTCACTACTTTGGACAATCAGAGACTCAAAGCATTGTATCATACATAGCTATATCAAGCTCGACTGGCTAGAACCTTCAATAAAAAAGTTAAACACAAGAGTGTGAAAGCAGGAGACTGGGTGCTAAAGCAAGCCAAACAGAATGTCTTAGACCCCAGAGGGAAGATTAAACCAAACTAGGAAGGCCCATATCTGGTCAAAACTGTGCTATCAAGAGGAGCTATCAAGTTGATGGATTTTGAAGGAAATGAGTTCTCTGAGCCTACCAACATAGACCACCTGAAGAAATACTATATATAGAGCAAATACAAAAAAAAGAGACCCCGCTGAGTTGAAAACCGAAAAGAGGCAGCTCAAGAAAAAATTAGGGATTTTCCGCTAAGTTGAAAACCCGAAAGGGCAACCTAGGCAAAAGTTAGGGAAACGAGAGAAAATACTTAGTTAGAAAACCTGAAAAGGCTAACTAAGGACAGGGGTACTGTAGATTTAAAATTTGCATAAATGTAACAGTGCTTTTCTTAAATGTCTTTAGTAAATATATGAATGCTTGTCAAATCATGTAAGTACATTTGAGAAAATGCAATACATTATTATCATCTAAATCCAACGAGCATCTTAAGTATGATTTGTATATTTTCATTATATATTTTGCAGTTCTTACCTGTTTCATTATCTCTTCTCCAGATTGCCAACCACTATCGTCAAACCTCAAAAAAAAAGCCCAGCTAGGTGCAAAGAGCTCTAAAAAGACACACCCTAAACAAAAGAGGGAAGAAAAATAAATACCCAGATAGGCATGAAGAACTCTGAAAAGAGACGCCCTATGCAAAAGAGGGAAAAATAAAATAAAGAGGTAGACGAAGAAGAATAATCCGACAGAATTATCACAATTATAAATGTCATAATCAGGAACATACAAGTCAGTCAATCTAAAGTACAATAACAACATCCATAAGTACAGAATACAACATACAGGACAGATGCCCAAATACAAGACCCTGAGTCCATAACCTCAGGAAAATAATACAACACCGAACAACCACAACAAAAAGCATATACCTAGCCTCCTAAAAACAAATACATCGGCTATAGGTGCTATCAAAAGCAAGAGCTGAATCCACTCAAGCATCCCCGTCATTCAAGCTAGGCACCACATCCTCTGTGTCCATCTTAAAAGCCACAAGTCGCACATGTAGCTGGTCAATCTGCTCATGATAAGATGTTCTCTCCCTCTCCCACTCATGACTGGCGAGGGTGTACTCACTCTTCATTAGATGAACATCATGAATTTCATCTCATGCATTTATAAAAACATATGCATTTGCATAAAATAGGTACAAATCAATAAAAGAAGAAGGCAATACGCTCTATGCGCTAGTAAACTCCATGAAATACTCATGCACACTGATCATAGCAGTATACCAAGACTGAGCAGTGGAAACAGGCACCTGCAAAGAAAAAGAAATCAAATAAAAAACAAAGCAAGGAAAGGGGAAAAACTTCACAAAGTCAAAAAACTATCATGAGTGGTATCTACAGGCACTACATCCAACAGTGGTGTCCCCACTCTAGGCAAAGAGAAACAAGCTCTCGCTCTTATAACTATCAGCCTGTACAACATCGGAGGTGCCACACTCACAAAATCACCAAGAACAGCACCACTAGATCCCACACCACTGGCGTGTGTCGTCCCCTTGGTCCTAAGACCACTCTCTTTATTAAAACGAGAGGAATATGATCTCCTTCGGCGACATCCAAAATTTTGTAAATAAAGCTCTCATAACTCATGTCATTTACTATTTAATACTAATAAAGTTTGTTACATGCTTACATGAAAATAGAAAAAAAAATATAGCTCAGAAGCGTACTGGGTCAGAAGATGCTACCCTGAAGCAAAACGACCCTGGGATGACTGCAAAGTCCCCAGCCCTAGAACTCAAAGGCTGCGAAGGATCCACTTGAGGAGGTGGAGGAGGAACAAATTTATTGGCCATAACATCAATCAACTGTGGCACCAGAGTTGTCATATAATAGAAATGAGCTTTCTCCAGGAAATCCTCAAAAGGATACCCTATTTCAGCTCTATCAAGCTCCTTTCCAACAAGCTCTCGATCCTAAAATATATCCCTAAAGGGAGCAATAGGAACTCTCCTCATAAGCGGTTCATCCCAGCAGCGATAGACCCGCTTACCCAAATACCACACCTTGTCAATAAGATCGGCCAACAAGACCCTCCAATGTGTCAGGCGCCAAGCTACCCCTACCTTAATCGACCAATCCTGTCGCTCCATCCACCAGTAGGGACAAATCTGCATGAGAAACATATAAGCAAAAGTATTGTTAAAGAATGAGCAAAGTGAAGTCAAAACGCATCGTACCTGACTGTGGGCCAATCTACTCAAGAGACCCCTTGCCTCTATCAGACTCTCAATCAAACCAGAAGTCCTCCTAATCCATCGTGGAAGATGGGCAAAGCCACTCTCAGGCGAGCGCTCAATAGTGGGATGAGGAAACACCCTAAACTCATAAGCCTAAACCTGACAGGAAGAAAGGAATTAGAATAATCAAAGATGAAATAATCCAAAAGCAAGAGACCACACTCACATCCAACACGAACAAGCAGCTACAAATCTGCGAGCCTCCTCTTCAAGCCACATCTAGGCTGGAATACATGTGGGCAAAAGCGGTTGTGCCCTAACTATACTTCGAAATATCGTTCAAACTCCTCAGAATAAGCAACAGTTGTAAAAAGCCATTGTCGAAGGCATTCAAAAAGATAATGGCACTCAGGAGATAGAACAAGAAACACCTAGCTAACTGCTTAGAGTTAACATGACCCACATCGTGCTCCAACCTAACTCTCTCCATAAGCTACATATACCGGATAAAAAAGGAGCAGCCACACTTCACAAAAGCAGTAACACTGAACAGATCCTTTAACCATCTATTCCTAGCAATGGCAAAATTACATACCTCACTGCTAAAAGGGACAGGCTCCTTGAAAAAACTTAGCCCAGTAATGGCTGCAAAATCAAGCAAAGTGATAATCATCTCCCCGAAAGGCAAAAGGAATGTGTGGGTAGTATCCATCCATCGCTCAAAGAGAGCGCACATCGCAGCCTGACTCGATGCATATGAACCATAAGTAAGAGCAGAAATAATGCCATTGAAGCCCTTCGCAGCAACCATCTGCCTCACATATGGAGGAAAACCTTGGTAATACAAGCTAACCCTATTAAAGCTACCAGGCAGTTGAATGACAGACTCAGAGGACTGCAACCAATAGGTAAATTAGTTATAACATTTCATCAGATACTAAAATTTCTCTTTTTCATTATCTTTGCAGGAATACATACAGCAAAAGCTAAACAACAACAAGTGTTATAATCATACAGCTAGAGCTACACAGACAGCCAAAGATACGCAAACAGTAAAATCAAACAGCTATAGCTATATGAATAGCAAGTCCTACAATCAGACAGTTAGAGCTACATAAATAGCAAGTGCTACAATTCGACAGCTAGTGCTATGATTAGACAGCTAGAGCTACACAAACAGTAAAATTAGACAGCAAGTGCTAACATCAAACAGCAAGAGCTAAACTATAGCAAGAACTAAATTACAGTAAGAGCTACACAACAACAAAGCTAAATTACAGCAAGAGCTACACATACACAACAACAAGAGCTAAATTACAGCAAGAGCTACACAATAACAAGAGTTAAACAACAGCAAGAGCTAAATTACAGTAAGAGCTATACTACAGCAAGAGCTAAAAATACATGTCAACTGGAGCTATACAAATAATAAATACTGAAATCAAATAGTAAAGGCTGAAATTGGAGCAACACATACAGCAAGTGCTAAGGCAAACAGCTAGAGCTACAACAAGTAAAGCTAACTACAGCAAGAGCTAAGTAAGCAAAATAGTCGGTCAATGATGAATGGTCCAAGCAAGAGTCTCCAAGCTATGGACAACTGGAACTGGATCTCCCTTAAAAAGTCGAGGTGGACGAGAAGAGGCTCCGCCATTGGTCCTAGTAGCCTCTGTAGCTCCAGCAGTAGAGGTCTCTGTACCAGTCTATTCTAAAATAACACCTCATCCTCTAGAACATTCATCAAAAGAAAAAGAAGCAATATTCACACCGCCAGGCGCATGATCACGCGCTCTTTTGAGCACCACGCACTCCAAAACTCACACGCGCCCATACCGAGACCCCCGCGCCCATACCGAGACCCCCGCGCACGCACTCTTAGGGTCCCGAACTTGCATTTTACCAAAAGAATGCACAAATTGCATAAACACGAGCATTGTATGTTTTAGGACACTACATTTGACATCACTGTCTCAAAAAGTCATTCAAAAAAAGAAAGATGAAGTACAAATAACACAAGCATGTCACATCTACAATTCACACGTCACGAGATCATGCTCGAAACACGATAAATGATGACATCATCACTACTCAGTAGCATTTTTATTCACTTAAAAACATTTTCACTGCTTAGAAGCATTTTTTATCTGCTTAGGAGCATTTCATCTACTTATAAGCATCTTATCTACTTAGAAGCATCTCATCATCTTAGTAGCATCTCATCTGCTTAGTAGCATCTCATCTGCTTAGAAGCATTTCATCTGCTTAAAAGCATTTCATCTGCTTAGAAGCATTTTCACTGCTTAGAAGCATTTCATCTGCTTAGAAGCATTTTATCTGCTTAGAAGCATTTCACTACTTAGAAGCATTTTCTCATCTACTTAGAAGCATTTCACTGCTTAGAAGAATTTTCTCATCTGCTTAGAAGCATTTCATCTACTCAATAGCATTTCATCTGCTCAGAATCATTTCATCTGCTCAATAGCATTTTATCTGCTTAGAAGCATTTCATTTCCTTAGAAGCATCTCATATGCTTAGAAGTGTTTCATCTGCTTAGAAGCATCTCATCTGCTTAGTATCATTTTATCTGCTTAGAAGCATCTCATTTGCTTAAAAACATTTCATATGCTTAGTAGCATTATCATTTACTTGACACCTCAGAAGGTTATAGTAGCATCTTTATAATAGCATCATTATTGCTTGACACCTTAGAAGGTTATAGTAGCACTTCCATATGCTTGACACCTCAGTAGGTTATAGTAGCACTTTCATTTGCATTGATACCTAAGAAGGTTATAAAAGCATAATCTCACCTCACCTGAGGGAATCACAAAGCACACAAACAAGCGGTGACTCTGCCAATCAAATAAAATAACATCAACAATGATGAGCTTGACATCAAAACACCAAACAACACACCGCTAGGTAAGTACCTCTTCCCAAAAATGGTTTTTGCATTTTTGCATTTGCTTTACGTGTATTGACATAAGTACTAGAGCACTATGCAACACATGTAAAGCAGGGGGCATCTGTCATACATCGAATTTTGACTGTCCCTAAAAAGGTCTAGTGATGAAAATATTCCTCCAAACATAACAAGTGTCTATTCACTTGTACTGCCTCTCAAGCATCCCGAGAATCTAAAAAGCCCAAACTAAGCAAAATCGGCTAACAAATCATTAAGTTATAGCCTAATTTTATGAATTATCAGAATGATAAGTATCTCATTTCGAGCAATCGTTGCTCAAATCGTGCAAGTCAAACCGATGTTCATCTCATAAGACCGGAGTTCAACTTTGTGAAAATCAAAAGTCAATTTTTACAAAACAGACAT
This sequence comes from Mallotus repandus, assembly GCA_949671775.1. Classification (NCBI taxonomy): domain Eukaryota; kingdom Viridiplantae; phylum Streptophyta; class Magnoliopsida; order Malpighiales; family Euphorbiaceae; genus Mallotus; species Mallotus repandus. The sequence goes on along the minus strand of CATIWM010014155.1, from coordinate 16,161 downwards.
TGGAAACACGTTCGTAAGCCCTTAAAACCTCTAAAAGTGACCCCAAAATAGTGCGCGTAATCCCGAGAAACAGCGCGTGACCACACCCGAACATATTTTGCTCAAGCATGAAAATGGAAGCCGATTTTGACAAAACGGACATCGAAAATACATTTGAAAGATCCAAAAACCCTAAAAAATCCCTAAAATAGCACGAATAGATCCCGGAAAGGCCGTATGACATGCGCAAGAGTGCATGATCACATGCCCCAGGCCTATGATCACGAGTCCTAGAGGCGTGATCTCGCGCCCCAGTACATGTGCACAAGCGTAAGAGCTGGGGAGCCTACATACACTAAAACACTGTCTAATTGAAGACTCAGGAGTCCAAATTCACATAATTTTAGCTCTCCTTCCACATTTTTTGTAGGATTTTTTTAGACCACTTTTGCACCACACCCACCCTTATCTTTGTTAAAGCACGCTTCAAAGTTATACGAATTTACATTCTACACGTCATTTTCAACCTCTCGAAGAGGAAAGCTTGAAAATCCCGCTAAGCTAAAGCTTCAAAAATACCAAACAAGCTCAGTCGAATCTGAGGACCAAACAATCATTTTTGAACTTTTATTTTATTGTCTTACATTTTACATTATCGCCACCAGCAGTTGAGAAATTATTTTGATTGTGTGATAAAACTAGCATTTTGTATGCTGATTAAATAATCTCTTCTTTGTTTTGCTCATAATAAATCATCATTTTGCATCAATATGTATCCAATAAACACGAAAGCTCTTTATCTAAGCTAGAGCTTCGATATTGCGGTCCAATGATGCAATCATCATCCACTGTTTATTTTATCATTTAGAAATGTTTTATAATAATTTTTGCAAGAGCATGAACTACGTGCATCTGTTTAATCATTCATGATGCATCAATCATCTTTATTAGGCTTACATGTTATCTGAATGGATGAATAAATGGAACTACACATAGTTGTGTCAACTTCCGTCTTGCAAGTATTTGCTAGATTTACATTTCCGCAATCTTCTTTTCCATTTTTGAATGTATTTATTAGGAAAGCATTGTAAATAATTATGCTGAATTTCTCATACTTTCCGTTATTATCAGCATACTTATATGAATGTGTATATATAAACTATCATTATCGAAACTAGGGTACTGCAGTAGCCATATATTGAGTATTAAAATGAGAAATAGTCAAAAAGTAGATGAGATCTCTTGGGCTCGGAATCTCTACTGGGGATGATACTCGTTGAGTGACTCGATGTCGTCCCTTTCATCTTTTCCTGGTTTTCTAAAAACTAGGCGGCGACTCCAAATGCAAAGCACCTTGTATCCCCCCGAGACTAATCATTTGTGGTTGTCCCGTAAATGGAATGGATGTCCCATACGGCAAAGTTGCCATGTCCCTCGGAATCCTAAAAAATCATGCCTCGGTCATTCAAGCACTTCAAGGATATAACCAGACCAGACGCTCCTTGTGTTACGCACCTCAAAGATACAGCCCGACTAGACGCTCCTTGCACTGATGTTTTAATCAAAAGATCTTCAACTCTTTAATGTCAATTTCGGGGTACACCCAAAAAGTGAAATGGCAATTCTTCATTTTTTTCCTTTTTTTTTTACGGGTTTCACTGAGGATTCATATCTGATAATGGGACATTCCTGGGCTTCCTCTCCTTTCTTTCTTTTTCTTTCCCAACAAGATTTCCCTTTGTACCCTTCTTACATATATATAATCTTCCTTTTCACTTTTCAATTCCACCTTTGCTTTTCACTTTTGCTTTTTTCTTTTTCTTTTCTCTTTTTACTTTTCAAAACTTGCTCTACTATGGATGCTACACGGACCCTGAATTTGCCTGCATGGGACCCAGTATCACATACGGTGCACCCCGCGCGGAACTTTGGCCTCAACATTGGGGATGATATCCCTTTTCTAGTGAATATGCGATCCCATATATGCGAATCGGCTACCGGAGAGGTTAGTATCTGATTTCTTTGATTTTTCCTACAAATATCATTAAATAACAATAGTTTATTGCTTATAGATGCATTTTTATCATTTTAACCGAGAGAAATTAGATTAAATTAAACAAAATTATGAAAATTGAATATTTTGGTTCAAAGTGCTGACATGAAGGGGCGTCACCTCTTTGTTAGGGTGATCACCTCTTCGTAGAGGCGGTCGCCTCCTGGAGAGAGGCAGTCGCCTCTTCATATTGAGACGACCTATCGAGGGGGAGATCACCTCTTCACGAAGAGGCGATGTCCCTACAAAGGGGCGGTCACCTCTTTGATAAGAATCTAGAAAAACTTTAATTTTATTCATTAAAATAGTAATTCAACTCTCTATTTTGCCATGTAGCTTGATTCCTACACTTTTAAGGGTGTTGGGAATTTCCATGGTGCTCGTATATGGTATGATAGCATCCTAGGTAGTATCAAGGACCATATTCATGATACTCGATTTTCGAACTTCATCCTCCTCACCCTTCCAAATACCCAGGGGCAGACTGATTAGCAGCCTCTATATGCTTTGATAAACAGATGGTCTAACACTATGCATACATTCCACCTCTCTTTTGGTGTGTTCACCATTGATCCGGTTTCTTTCACCACTATCATGGGGATCCCATGTGCGGGACATTCTATCCCTTTTGATGTGAGCTTACATAGGATGTCACCCAACCGGGTTGCTTACATTGAGTGTCTACTAAGGATGATCTCAGATATGAAGGGGATGCACACCATCAAAATTGACTCGATTCAGAGTCACTATACATGGGAAAGAGTAGAGGCTGCTACCACTGGCTGCCAAATCAATCAGGTAGTGAGATCCTTTCTCGTCTACCTCCTTGGGACTACGCTTTTTACTGTCACAGTGAGCTCCATTGATCTGATGTTCTTAATGCCACTGAGAGATCTTGACCTAATGGCTACATATGACTGAGGTAGTTGCGCCCTTGCTTACTTGTACTAGAGCATAGACGAGACAGTTCAAAGAGCCATACGGTTTTGAGATTTATGGCACGCTGTTCTGGTATTTTCTCTCTTCTTTTCTTTCATTGGGCTTATCATAAATGCCATTATCTGCTAACACTTCTCTCTCTTTTACAGGATTAAGCCCTTGAGTTAGAGCTGATTGTAGGGATATCCCCCATTTGTGAAACTCCTTTCCCTACCATTGTAAGGTAGGGCCCTAGTTGGGCTTGGAGGATGCCAGTTGCTCATGTGCACATACACCATAAGCGACTGAACAGCCTGACACCTAATGAGGTAAAGTACCAGCAAATGTACCCATAATTAATAACATGTTTGTCAATCAAATTCCTTCACTTACTTGTTTGCTTTCAACAACTATGTTTAGACTTATGGGGTCCTGAAGCTAGATGGACCCAGGCCAAGATTCACTTAAGATCGATGTCCGGGAAGAGAGTGTTACTCCGAGGACCTGGCTTTAGGGTTTGGTACCTTGGCGAGAGGGTCCATTAGTGGCACATGGGTGCTTAGGTGAGACGGCCACCATTTACCCCTCCTTATGAGATCTTTTGGGCACATTTATTGGAGGGAGAGTAGCTTGATCAAGCTTGTGAGGGGGTTGATGTAGTAGATCATTGCAAGAGGAGGAAGTCTCAGTATGTGGACTTCGCATGAGCTTATCTCCTATAGAGGGTGCCTCCTTCTACATCTACATCTCAGGTGAGTGTATGATTTCATTAAGCACATATTTTATACTTTTGCTTGCAGCTGTCATTTTCTAACTTAATTTTTCACTTTTCGGCACCTATCAGACCACTAGCTTCTTGTGCTAGGCCTATTACCTTAGAGAGGCCACATCAGCATCCTTGTATTGTGCCCGGTGAGGGTACCTCAGCTTGTGCACTACCCCCTAGAGAGGCTTTTAGTTCTCAGTCTCGGATGGTGGTGGGTAGACTTGCTGCTCCTCCATATTTGATGACTCGGTGCTAGGTGTCTTCAAGTGAGCTTTCTCGTCAGTTTCTGAGAGTGGACAAGAGTTTAGAGCTTATATTCATTCTAGAGGCCTCTACCCATTTGAGTTCTCTCTCCATTCTTCTGAAATCATGTTCTCAAACTTGATTTATCATAGGGTCAGTCTTAATAATTCATTGTTCTTATAGATACCTTAAGATTAAGGAGAGTATATGTACAAAATTATCGAGGCCCAACAGGACTTTCTGGTGAACATGACTCAGTAGTGGAAGGTAGGAATTATACCCTATTTCTATATTTATGCATGATTTCATGATTTTTTACCTCTTGTTGCACTTTGACAGGATCAATATGATGCTAGTCAAGCTAAGGTCACTGTTCTTAAGTGTCAGCTAGTAGCCCGTCAGGTGGAGGAGGATGACAATAATGACGCTAAGGCTAGTGATGATAAGGAGGAGCATGCTGGTTATGGTAGTGGCGATGATGATGATGATCAAGCTAGTGATGATGATCAAGCTAATGACCCTAAAGATGACGATGATGATGATGATGATCAAGCTAATGACCCTACTGATGACCCCGCAGATGAGGGGGATGACCACGGAGGTAATGAGGAGTGATAGGATGCAACAAATGTCTGTTAGCATAGGATCTTAGACTAAAAATAATTTTATTGTTCTGCATTATTGGCCTTTTATCATTCGAATTGATCTTTTACTTTGCATTTTCATATTTGCACTGAATGAATGATATAACATGTCGAATTCAATTTGACTACATTTTTTGTCAAATAAAGCAAAATTTTGTTACAGAATCTCCCTTCTCTAATAACAGGATCTTAAATGTATAGTACAGTCACTTTGTAACAATGGAAAAATGTGCCCCCACTATTGGAGAGACATCACCTCTTTGTGGCATCACCTCTTTGTGGCATCGCCTCATTGTAGAGGCGACCGCCTCTGCAACAACATTCTGCAGCTCCTTAAAATCCCCAATCTATTTTAAAATCCCCAAATTTCTATTTCCACCATTCTTCTTTATTTTCTCTCTCTGAACCACATTCTGACCTCTCAAAATGACTAAAAGAAGGTTGAAACAACTATAGTCGATCATAAAAAGCTTGAACGATGAATCTTGGGCCAAATTGGAGTGATTTCACTTATCGGCCTTTTGATCCTTACATGCAAAGAAGATCAAGTTCTCATTTTTTTCATGCTCTTGCCCAATTTTGGGATCCTTAGAAGCATGTCTTCAGATCCAATACGGTAGAGCTATGCCCCCTACTTGAGGAATTCGAAGCCATTCTAGGTTCTCAAATGGATTCCACTTGTCAGATTGCAGTTCCTCCTATAAAAACCCAAGATTTGCACTCCATCCAATTTCAAATGGCTTGAATGTTCAACTTCCCCCCTCAATCTTCTCTTTGTCACATCTTTGGCACTGAGGTCTTGATAAATTCTCTTCTGGAAGTTGTAGTAGCTATAGACAACAATGAGGTTTATTGGCCTCGAATGATGGCTTTTTTCTATATGCTCAATTCTTACTCGTTTCCACTTCTAGTAGCTATGATCCAAAACTCCTGCATGTTCTCGATCAAGTGGAAGCAGGCCTGAACCCTTTCCTCTCATCTTGGCTAAAACCATTATCAAATTAGATAATTTTTTTGAAACCAGGTGATTTTTTGGGATTCCACTACTATTGGAGGTTAGCTTTATCCTCCTTTTCTCCATCTTTTGCTTTACTATCATTTTTACCCATTTACCACTTTCAGGAATGGTTTCATAAAAAGATGAGGTTGTTGTAGCATTCCAGAGACATAGCACATTATAGAGCCAAACACTGTCATACAAGAAGACTTTTCCCTATTCTGAAAGACATACAAAGCTAGCTGTCTACATTTCCTGACACTATAATTCAGTGGATGTGCCCTTGATGGAGATTGATGCATGTGACTATTTGATCTTACACCTACTGTGTTCCCATAGCTAGACTCCACTTTGCCACTTTCTACAACCCTGCGCAACTTTGCAGGCAATATAGACAAAAGTAGTTGATTGTAGGACTAGTTCATGAGTTCGAGCGAGGGCCCCTTTCTCATAATTTCCTAGACAATTTGGTAGAAACCTGGCCTCGCGGAATCATTATAAGGCGTGTCAACTACAATGGAGATCCGTCCACTGATGATTAGTACAAGGAGAGGATCTAGTTACAATAAACATAATGGGATGAATTTGTAAGAAATAAAAGAACAAGAGAATTGCAAACATCGAGTGTTCAACAGAAGAAAAGAAGGCAAAATTAGTTTATGTAACTTAATCTTTATTTGCTTTTCATTGGGTGGAATTTCCTTTTTAGTTAAGCAGTTTAAAATGACTACTTAGTAAAACATTCAACAATAACAAAGGCAATCCATTCCATTTAATTCAAGCACAAAGTGGTTATACATTTTTTTTCTTCTATCCTATCTCCTGTCATTAATTGGCTTGCCCTCACAAGTTTTCCAACTAACTATTTTTTTCTCTGTCTCTCTCTCTCCTTTTATATGTCCTTAATTTTTGCCTCGACCGCCTTTTTTAAGGTTTTCAATCCAGTAGGACTTTTTAATTTTTCATTTTTCTATCTCTTATTTTTGCCTAAGTAGCCTTTTTGTGAGGTTTTCTCCCTAACGAGACTTCACAAAAACTACTTCTTCAACTTATCCATGTTGATGGGCTCTATGAATTCATTTTCTTCCAAATCTGAAAGGATAGTGGCGCCTTTGGAGAATAACTTCTTCACCATGCATGGACCTTCCCAGTTTGGCTTGAACTTTCCCCATGGATCCGTTATGATCGGCCTAGTCAGCTTCAATACCAAATCACTCTCTTTGATTTTACCCTGTTTAATTTTCTTATTATAATCTTGAACTATCCTCTTTTGATATAGCTGAGAATGATATATGGCTTTTACCCTTCTCTCATCTAAGAGCATTAGCTATGAAAATCGACTCTCCACCCACTGATATTTGGGGATTTTAGATTTCAAAAGAACTCACATGGACTGAATTTCCACCTCCACCAATAATACTACTTCACACCCATACGCTAAAGAATATGGAGTTACACCGGTCGATGTTCTAGCAGTAGTTCTGTATCCCCATAATGCAAATTGTAGATAATCTGACAAATCTCAGTAGTTTTCCATCATCTTTTATAAGAACCTCTTCACATTCTTATTCGCAACTTCTACTGCACCATTTACTTACAGTCTATACAGAGATGATCTATGATGCTCAATCTTGTATTCTTTTAGCAAAGCTGTCATTTTTGCTCAAAACTGAACACTATTGTCAATGATAATATAATGAGGCAATCTGTATCTACATATTATATTTCTTTCAATGAACCTTGCCATCTATTTTGATCCGACAGTGGCATATGATTCTGCCTCAACTCATTTCGAGAAATAGTCAATGGCCACCACAATGTAGCGATGACCATTCAATGCTTTCGGTCTTATCTCTCATATGATGTTAATTTCCTATACTGCAAATGGCCAAGGAGAAGTCATCCCCTGAAGTTCCATGGAGGGTAAATGGGTAACATCACTATATGCTTGGCAATTATGGCATTTCTTTGCAAATTTCATACAGTCTATCTCCATCATTAGCCAAAAGTAGCCTTAACGCGCTATTTTCTTAGTCAACATTGTTCCATTCATATATAGATCACACACTCCTTCATGAATCGCTTCCATAAGTTTTTGGGCTTTATCTTTATCTGTGTATCTCAAATGCACTCCAGTTGGCAATCTCTTATACAACATTCCATTATGGATGATAAATTAACGAGATAACATCCTAAGGGACATCCTCTCTATTCTATCAGCGTCTTCGGGAAACTGCCCCATTTCTAAATATTGCTGTAAACCGTAGAACTATAGTTTCTCTATAGGGTTGATTGGCATCACCCTTATCTCTTCATAATAAAGGATTTGGAACTTTACCAAAATAAGAGGCTTGACCTCTTCATATTTTCCTCCTTCCCATGTCAAAGCTAGAGTGGCCAGGGCATCTGCATCTAATTATCCTCTCGCTGCAAGTAAACAAATTTGTATTGAGCAAAGGAGACTTCACCATCATGTCATCCACATATACTTTTATTTCCTTATGGACCATGTCATGAAACAGAGTGGTAGCCATCCTCTAATAAGTAGCTTCTGCATTTTTCAACCTAAATGGCATGACTGAATAATAGTAGACCCTCCATTCAGTGGTGAAAGAAGTCTTCAGCTTGTTAATCACTACCATCATAATCTGGTTGTATCCGAGAAATCATCCATGAAAGAGTACATTGCGCTAAAGGCTGCACTATCAACAAAGGTGCCAATATGCAGTAGGGGAAATCATCTTTTGAACAAACTTTATTCAAATCCCTATAGTCTACACAAATTCTGACCCTTCCATCCTTCTTAGGAACTAGCACTATGTTGGCTAGCCATTGGGTTTTATCCTTATCCACTACTTCCAAAAACTTCACTTTCATCTGCTTCTCCACTTCTTCTTCAATCAAGAGAGCCCATTCCGGTCGTAATCCTCTCTTCTTTTGCTTTACTAGTGTAATGTGAGGATATGCAGGGATCCTATGTTCTGTAATTTCCCTATCAATTACGGGCATATCCTCATAACCCTAAGCAAATACTTTCTGTCTTTTTCTTAATGTTTCCTCCATTTTTATTCTCTCATCATGAGTCAAATTAGAAGCAATAAGTATATTCTTAGGGTTATTATATGTGCCTAAATTAAATGATTTAGTTTGCACTAAATTAATATCAAACATATGCATAAAGTGATCATCACAAATAGAATAACCATTAGGAAATACATCACATAAATAGGCAAAGTTAGATCTTATTACATTGACTTTTGAAAAGAAAAGATCATCAGTGTCAAACATGTTTGTAAGAGAAATGTCAAGATCATCATAGAAGACATCTATGATAGAATTAAAGAAAAAATATTTGAAGCCACACTCCCCTTCCTGATCCATAGTGTCCTTTAACTCTGCCATAGAGATGTCTTTTTCTAGCTTTGGAGTCTGCACCAATTCCTCAACCATAGGTTTCTCAACAGTAAATTCTTTGGCCCCACCTACATGTTCAATGAAGATTTTGAAACTGGGGACCAACTTTTCTGCAATCATTAACGATTCAGGATTGCCAGTGTAAGGATAATTAGTTCCTTCCTCCACTAATGTCTCCAACAGTGCCTTCCACTTTTTATCCTAAGGCTTTGAGCTTTGGACTTCTGATATCCTAACCCGTACTTTAAAATAGGGACCTTTGACTCAACAAACTCTGGCAAGCCTTGTTGGTTCTTCCCTAGTCCCATTCCGTGCATGAAGTTCATGTTCTTCATCATGCTTGCTATTTTTTAATTCAATTCATCTTCATAGATCATGCAGACCTCAAACCTTGAACTGACTAGAATTTTATTGGGAGCTAGCTTTAAAGAAGCGACTGCAGCTTCAGTTTCTACTGTTATAGTGACTACCCTCCCCTCATGCAAAAATTTAATTTTTTGGTGCACGGTTGATAGTACTTCTCCTGAGAGATGGAACCACGGCCTCTCCAATAACACGGCAAAGGTGATGGGGATGTCAATGACATGCAGGTTGACCCAAACCTCAATAAGTCCTGTCTTAACCAACGGCCTGAAGGTTCCTTCAACAGGCCTTTTCGTGTCATCATAGGGCTTGATGACTACCTCAAATGGCTTCATATTAGAAATTGCCATTCCCAATTTAGGCAGGATTTCCAAAGGGCACATATTGATAGCGGATCCATTATCTACCATCATACAGTAAGTAAGTTTCACTTTCACTTTGGCCTTTATGAACAAGGCTTTGTTGTGGTCTCTGCCTTCCAAGGGTAGGTCATCATCTGTAAAAATAATTGCCCCCTAAGGGCTCTCTGTCAGTGAATCCACAATCTTCCTATGATCATGGGCCATAACCAGTGCCTCCTGATGGGTTTTGGAGTGAATCACTAGCTCCCACATATTGGCAAGAGTCTTATTATCTCTCTTGGTTTCAACAGCCTTCTTATTTGGTTTCACTTCATCAACTTTCTCCTTCTCCTTCAATTCTTCTTTTGAGCCAGTTTTCTCTTCTTTCGACCTCATAGATCGTGCTTCTTCTTTCTTCTTTTCATCCTTTCTAACTGAATGGGCTTTCTTCCCCTTATCATTTTTCCATAGATCAATCTATCCCTCTTCCTCATCGTTGAAACTCCAAATGTCAAGAACATTCATATTTAGTTTTTTAGGCTACTGATTCAGATGCAGGTCTTTAGTTTTAGGTTTTGGGGATGTAGGTGTGGCATTAACAGAGGAATTAAAGACTTATTCCTCTGTCAAGCCGGTATTGATCATGAGAATACAGGGATTTAGTGGTGGCACATTGAGTTAATTGAGTAAAGGGTTATTTCAGGTATTGGGTTTTCTGGTTTTAGGGTCTGTTATCTTGCCTGAATCAATTAAATCCTGAACTTCATATTTCAGGCGAATGTAGCCATCAGTGTAATGTTCGATGGTTTGAAGATATTTGCAATATAGCTTTAGGTCGGCATTTAGGAAAGGTGGTTTTTGAGGTAAAGATCTTAAAAGGTTGTTCTCAATCAACTTTTCCAGGACTTTAGAAAAAGGTCTTCCCAAATTAGAAAACCTTCGGGGTTGCCCAATAGTATTGATCTGTATATTATTATTCGGCCCAATCCCACTACTGGATCCTGTCCCTTCTCTGCCTGCAGATCTTCCGCTGAAAATTTCTTATCTTAGGCCAGTTTGGATTCCTTTTACACCCCAAATCTGTATAGTTCTTCAAAGTTTCAGATCCCTAAGTCTTTCAGCTTTTTGAAGAGTGGAAGCACACATCCCTTTATTATTATTACTAATTGATCGGTCTCAGCAAGTCGGTGCTTCATCTATGCCAACTTTGCTCTCCACCTGATCAAATAATCAACAAAAGACTCATTGAATTTTTGCTTGATGTTCTATAAGTCTCTCAAAGATGCTTCCATTTGAATATTAAGACTATACTTCTTGACAAACACAGCACATATTCCCTCCCAATCAGCTTGGATATGAGATTCCAAGCCATAATACCATCTGATCAGTACCTCCTCCAAGGATAAGGGAAATTGTTTGACAATTTGTGCTTTATTCAATCCAGTTGTCATCATGTGGTTCATGTATTGTTTGAGGTACAGGTGGGGATCCTCAACACCAGTGAATTTCTTCATGTCAAGGAATTTAAATTTTTGAGGTAGAGGGTCATCATCCTCATCCAGACTCAAATCAGTGTACTCCATCAGAGAATCTATCCCTTTTTCTTTCATCATAAGCTGCATTTAGGCCATGGTCTTAGTCAAGTTCTTTGCTCATTCAGACTTCTCCACATTTTCTGAAACATCCACATTTTTTTGGGTCCCAGGTTCTGCTAACAAAGTCTCTTGATCATCCTCTATTTCCTATCTTCCAAAATTTTCAGTGTCCAAATCCAATGGCAGTGAGCGCTGTGCTAGTTGGTTCTGCCTAGCTGAACCCATCATTTCTCGCATGATTGTTCGGGTCTATCCATCCATTTCTATTTTTAACTATTCTTTAAAAGCTTCAGCATTAAATTCTACCATTACTGTTTCTTCAAAAATTCTAATCAGTCGACTGTTGTCAGATCGTACCCAAGTAAAAGACTAATGAGGATCTATATCTGCAACCACCATTTATTAAAAACATGCCTGATGTGTATGCATGATATGCAGGGCCTCGTTAATGCAAAAAGAAAAAAAGTTAAACAAATATTCTATTTACACATAACACATAACACAACTTCTTCAAATGGTAACTCTACCTTTATTTCTTCCACATGCGTGTTCAATGGCGAGTTTCTTGCCCTAGGATTATTGGTCAGGTTTTAATTATAAACAGGGGATAATACAACTGATATATGCAATAAAACTCTCAAGATGATACAAACAAGTAGCAATCCTTTTGAATAAAACCAAAGTCTATCTTAATGGGCCATAATGGGCCTTAAAAACCCAATTTGGCATAATCCATTGGCAATGGGCTTGGGCTTTATTGTAAAGATCACTAAATGCCATAATACATATGCAGTTTGGGAAAAATCCTGAGGAAGTTATTAAGTCATTACATGAGCTGAGTCGAGGGTAATAAGCTTTAGCTCCTACAGCTATATATATCCATTATGTCTCCCCACTCAAAGGTCTGGGCGACATGGATAAGTACTTGCTATGAGTGTTAATAATCAAATACTTCACCACCAGGTTTGAGTGAAACGTAGGTAGTGGAGCACTGATTATTGTCGGTTTATTCAGGATTATCGTGTTCATTATGTGAACAAATGTAGTGAATGCAAGAAATGCAAAGGAAATAAATAAATAATTGAAGATGATAAATTACAAGATATTTGGAATCAGTTTCTCTATCCCCAGTGGAGTCGCCACTATAGGCGGTGGGGTATGACACCCACGATAATGTGTGAGCTTGAGGCCCACTAGGAAATACATAATGGGCTTGGGGCCCAAAATAGAGATGGAGTCCCCACCCAGATGAAAGCTAGGACATACTGTACAACAACTGGATTCCACGGAAGTTCTTAGAAGCCGTCATTAGAGATCGGGTTCTAAAACTGGGTATGGCCTTTTGAATGCCCATCCAACCTTGCAGGTGGCCTCCGTTTGTGTTTTGTATTTTATTACCTTTGATTGTTAAATTATTTCCTTGTTATCGTTTGAATTGCAATCATTTCCAATTTTACGTGTTTAAGCCAGATTTGCGCATTAGTCCCTTTGCACGCTTGTTAATCCAACACTTATTACAAGTAATGAATACAAATTTACAATTGTAAATTCAAATAAGAGGGGGAAGGATTGGGGATTACAATCCCTTGATTATAAAAATGAAATAAATGGAAAATAAACTAAAACTAAATCCGCTCAAGAACTAATTAAGGAATCAAACATTCCTTAATTGAAAATCATGATAAAATCCTACAATAAACAAGAAATAGTTTTTTCTCTCACAATAACAAATTATTGCCTATAAAAGGAATCAAGTTAAATTTATGCAAGATTGACAAAAATATTCATTTAAACATAAATCAACACTTAGTTAACCCCAATATTATGATGATTATATATATGGTTGAAACATGCGTGAAGGATTAAAAAATTGCACAAAGTAAATATAGAAAATCAAAGCTAGCGTGAACTAGCTCTGATAGAGCGATGATGCCTCTTTGAAGAGGTGTTGCCTCCATGCAAAGAGGTGATCTTATGTCACCTCAACACGAAGGGAAGAGGCGTCGCCTCTTTAACAGACATATTGTAGGCTACAACTTTCTTAAGTCTTAATAAAATCCAACCACATGCAAATAAATGAACACTAGTAAGAAATACTCAATATTTCACATGTTCATGCTGTAATCATAACATCAAGTTGACAATAAACATAAAAACAAACTAAAGACTAAGAAATTAAAGCTTTTATGTAAAATAAGGAACTTAAACCTTGAAAATGAGAATTCTTGTCACACCCGTACCCTTACTTTAAGTATAATTGCATTCATTATGCATTTCATTTACATACAATATATTAATTTAATTTAAGTATAAGTTAGTATATATATATATAGATATAGTTTTAGAGGAAAGGACTCAAATGGAGTAAATGATTGTCCTTAATTGAACAATTGAAAGCTTGAGGATTTATAGGTAACTTAAGCAATTCATTAAGGACCAAAAGTAGTATTTTATATAATTTTTAATTATTATTTTTGGGTATATCTCCTTCCATCGGGAGGAGTAATCATAGGTAAAGAAGGAAAAGAAGAGAAAAGAAGAGAAAGGAAGAGAAAAGAAAAGAAAGAGCAAAGTGGCTGGTTGATTTCTGCAAGTTTAGGTTATATTTTCAAGTGAAACTGAAGATATAAAGTACAATTAAGCTGTAATATTCATCCTAGAAGACTTTGGTGATTGATTTGGTAAGTAATTTTAGTGTTTTGGTTGATTTAATTTAGGTTCTTAAGTTGTAGATTTCGGGTTCATAAATTCTAGTTTATTAGTCTAAGTAATTCGATCATATATTGAGCTATAGAGATCCAAATTAAGTTTTATTTGATTTTATAGAAACTTTGAAGATTTATCTAAAACTTTTATTCTTTGAGCTTGATCTGATTCAGTCTCTATGTTAGGTTAATAAGAGAAAATAGTTTATTGCTCAGTCTGTCAACTTCTTTGAATTAGCTATAATTCGTTATCTATAATTATTTTTATGGTTATCTAATTGATACAGAATATTTTAGAAATATATATCCAATACTTATTCAAATTTCAGCTCAAAATGCATTTTCTATAAGTCCTAGAAATTTTTCAAAGTTAGCTTGTAAACCACGTTTACAGAGTTCATGAGTTAAGAACTAGTCTCGGTAGTTCTGGTATATCGTGAACTAGGAAACTCTAAATTAAGTTTTCTTTGATTTTAGGAAAACTTAAAATATTTATCTAAAACTTTTTAGTTTTGAATTGGAGCTGATTCCATCTGTAACATGGTCAATCGAGGTCATACTTTTAGTTGCTCTGTCTGCCAAGATTATTGAAGCTGATTATGTTGAGCTATCCTTAAGCCTTTTAATAGACATATATATCTAAGTCTAGTTAAAATTTGAGGTTAAAATTCTATTTCTATAGGTCATAGTGATTTTTCTAATTTAGGCCTAAAAATAGCTATTTTAGAGTCAATAAAGCTGATTTGTAGAATTAAGCTTAATTGCATTTTATGCATATCATTTGGGGGCTGCATGATTAGAGTAGTATGTGAGATTATTATATTAATTATTTATAAATGAAATTGTATATTTTAGGTGCAAGAAAAGGTAAGGAAAGTGCAGGTGCACATTAAACAAATTCGGTGAACCGGATTGTGTGTTTATAAGTTGTATTGGTGAGTAGATATTCGAGCCTTTTAAATATTTTTATAACAGCAATAAAAGGATATTTTATGTTGTTTTATGAACTTGAATTGATGTAATAAAATGTTTCAATTCAGTTTGGTTACTACTTCAATCACTTGAAGTATTTAAGCTTTGAAACAATAATGATTTCAAGTGTGGAAGTTAAATGTATTATTAATACATGCCTTGTTTTGTAACCTGATTTGAAGTTATTTTATTTACTTGGTGATTTAAATAAATTTATGCTCTACACGGTTTCTCTCATCTTTGAATTATGATGAAGAATGTTTGATTTTGAATGGTTATTGAACCATAAATATGATAATATTGTTTTGATTTATTATTTGGAGGAAATGGTATTTGATTTGTGTATTACCACCCTATATGAGATGTGTGAATGTTCTGAGGTGATATATGCACATTTGAGATTTTTGATGGTTGTTATTACGCAATAAACAACAGGGCACTTGCTTGCAAGACGGTGAAGGTAGAAGGGCCGTTCCGTGCTAATGTAGTCGAAGGGTTAGCCTTCAAATGTGCCTAGAGAGTGATGCTTATGATGATCGGTATGTTATGGACAAACTATGATGCTTATTGTAGGGATGGTTAATACTTGTGAAATATTATTTTGATGATTGAAAAATATGTTTTTTATTCAGCTAAGTTTTGTATAAGTTTGCAGACAATAATGACCTTAATATTTCAAGTGGATTATAATATGATTTTCAAATACTTTATTATTAGCATTTGAGAAGTTAAATGTGTTTGGTTTAACGAGATTATTTTCTGTTTGATATATCTATTCACTGAATATTTCTGTACTCATTTTACTCTGTTTTAAAAATATTTTCAGATAGCAGGGCTTGATAGTTGGTGAACAGAGTTGAGTGAGTGTAGATAGAAGTTCAGAATAAGGTTGGCCAACATCCTTGTCAGTGAAGCCTTGTATTTTTTTTTTAGTCTTGTTTTTATAAGTACTGTAAAAGAGTATTTTAAGTTAAATAATGATGACTAAGTTATATGTAATATAACAGTTTAGAAAATATGTTTGATATTATCTTAATGATATTTTCATTACTGTGTTTCTAGTTACAAAGAGTAATATCATTTTAACTTTCTTTAAAATCATGATGAAATTTCCTTTATTATCCGATTATTGTAATATATATTTTACTATTCACAAATACATATTTTACTA
>CATIWM010014149.1:0-22752 GCA_949671775.1 Mallotus repandus | reverse complement strand
ATATATATATATATATATATATATATATATATATATATATATATATGAATTAGCTAATTAGTACGTGATTAGATGACTTTTATTGATTGTTAATAATTCAATTCACAGTTGATTCTATAAGATTTTTACATTTATTTCTTTAGAACTCATTGATGTATAGATAAATTATTTTCAATGAGAGTTAGTAATTTATTAGCTTAATTTGTTATAGAGTTTAGAAAATTCAACCTAGAAATAAGGTGATTCATTCGGGATTTAATTATCGACTAAAATAATACAACATGCAATTATGTTTAATGTGGACAACAATATTAATTTTAAAGAAGACAACAATATTAATTAATAAATTTTTAATTATTATATGACTAACTATTTGCGATAATTCTCTTAAAAATATTATAAATAATTATACTTGATTATGACTAGTTTTTTTAAAAAAATATTATATGAAATTATTTTTAAAACAGAGAAAAATATTAATGTTCAAAATGTTGAAAGGGTGTTATATAATTATTCGAATAGAAATGTTACTATCATCGTATTAAAAACTTTATTAATCATTTTGATATTAGATTGCTATATAGATAAAAGGCAAAAGGTGCACAAAAACTCTTGAACTTTGATGAAAAGAGCAAATAACACCATAAACAAAAAAAAAGTATAAAAAAATTCATAAACTTTTAAAAATAGTTCAAATAGACTCTTTTTCAAATTTAAAATATGGTTTAACCCTATTTTGGTCCTCAGCACTTTTATTTTTATTTTTTGGATTTGGCCCTTACACTTTTATTTCTATACATTGAGTTCCTACATTTTTATGTTGAATAAATTTTTTATACTTGGATAAATTCAATTAGTTTTGTCAACATTATAATTTATGTGATATTTTAAAGAAATTTTAAATTCAATTGTATATCAATTACACAATTTAAAAATATTTCCTTAAATTAGGCTATTTTACAATAAATATTTGAAGAATAATATATTTTAATTAATAATTTTATTTGTATTATAAAATATAATTAATTTAAGATAAAATATAAAATTTACTATATTTTATCTTAAATTAATTATATTTTGTTATAACAATTAAAATTATAATGAAAATATGTTAACTTATTTTATTGTTCAAATATTTATTATAAAATAGCCTAACATAAAAAAATAGTTTTATTTTATTGTTCAAATATTTATTATAAAATAGCCTAGCATAATTTTTATTTTATTTTATTGCTCAAATATTTATTATAAAAAAGCCTAACATAAAAAAAAAGTTTTATTTTATTGTTCAAATATTTATTATAAAATAGCCGAACATAAAAAAATAGTTTTATTATATTGTTCAAATATTTATTATAAAATAGCCTAACATTAAAAAAAATTGTTTTTTAAAATTTGTGTAATTTAAATTTGATTTGGATAATTTTTTTGAAATTTAACGCAAATTATAATATTGACAAAATTAAATGAGTTCTATCCTTATAAAAATAATTTTCATTTATGATATATTAATTGAAATTATATATTTAAAAATAATTAAAAATATTTCATTAGTTTTATTTATCATTGTCGATGTAACTAATCATTTAATTAAAATTTATAGAATTTGATTGTAAAATTTTTTTTATAGGATTTAATTAAAAAATACTATAATAATTTATAAAAATAATGGTAATATGATCCCTAACAAATAGAAAATCGAAGGCAGCACTTTTATTTATCAACATTGAGTCCCCACACTATTATTTTGGCATACAATGAGTCTTTAATTTGACGGTGTTGACGGTGTTTAAAACTGCCGTCAAATTAAGGACCCAATGTATGATAAAATAAAAATGTAGGAACTCAATGTATAGAAATAAAAGTGCGGAGGCCAAATCTGAAAAAAATAAAAGTTTAGAGGGCGAAAATAGGGTTAAGTCATATTTTAAATTTAAAAAGGGGTCTATTTGAACTTTTTTAAAAAATTTATGGATTTTTTCATACTTTTTTTTTGTTTATGGTGTTATTTGCTCTTTTCATCAAAGTTCAAGGGTTTTTTTTACTTTTTGCCTAGATAAAATAATTTTATTTTTTAAAAAAATTATTTAGTTAAAATTTAAAATAATAGATTAAAATTAAATTGATTAAAATTTTTTGTTGGTCTTATATTTAACTTTAATAATATTTCTTAAAAAAATAAAGCATAAAATTGAAAGCAGTATTTACATTATATAGAAAAATAATACAATTATCGTTCTTGGATATTTTCATTATTTAATTGCTAACTACAATTAAAAAAAATTACACGAAATTATTCTTAAAGTAAATGAAAGTATTAACATTAAAAAAATATTGCACAAATGATGTGTAATGGCTCAAATTGTAATATTAAATTGTTATATAAATTAAAAAATTAAGTTTAATATAAGTATATGTACATATAGGATAAATTAATATAATCATTTTTAATTGATATTATTTATTAAATGAAATTATTTTGGAAAAAATAATTTATTTTGCAAAGATAATATAGATTGAATAGATTGACATTTTTGATAGAAGAGTTTTGATTTACTGTTGTTGTTATTATTATTATTATTATTATTATTTTGGGAACAACTACATCAAGTACCTGTAATTAACTTATTAATTAGTTGACGGAAATGGCCTGAATTAGATTTAACTACTCTTCTAGCAACCTACTACCCAGCAACGACTGGTAGCTAAAACAAAATAAAATCTAAATCACACCTTTCCTTTATATCATATTTCTTTAGAAAATAAAATAAAAAATCCAATCTCATGAATTTGGTAATTTGTTGAAAAATATTTATAAATAATTAATATGTTAAAATGATTGATTAATAAAATAGAAGGACAAACTGACATTGTTTATGACATCAGTGTTAAAGGTTGGAGAAAAATCGCATGAAAATATAAATACCAATCGACCACATCTTCTTCTTCGTACCAATCACTTGCGAGTTTACAGCACAAACACACACAAAGAAAAGCAGAATCATGGGTTCAATAGAGTACCAGGCGCTGTTACCAAGACTTGACTCGCATTCAAGTATACCAAACTTGTCATCGGCTGCAATTGAAGAGTTATTGGAGCAGAGAACAGTGCCAGTTAGATGGTGGCCACGTCTTGTCGCATGGGAATCGAAGCTCCTTTGGTTCTTATCTGGTGCTTCTATTGTCGTCTCTGTTTTCAATTTCATGCTTAGTTTTGTTACCCAAATGTTCGTTGGACATTTGGGTTCTGTTGAGCTTGCTGGTGCTGCTATTGCTAATGTCGGAATTCAGGGTCTTGCTTATGGTATTATGGTACGTACGCTGTATCTTGTCTTTTTTTTTTTATTATTATTATTACTTCTATTATTATTTTTATTTTTTATGGTATATAAAGCAGTATGTTGTCTTTTATTATTATTATTTTTCGAATTCATTTGTAAACATGTATGTTAGTTGTGGCTAATTATTTTTTTAATCTTATTTTATTTGGAAGAGTAAGTAGTACGAATTTCAAAACTAAAATGAATTTGCAAATATAGTATTTTCTAAATTAAACTTAACTGCCATTTTATAATTAATGGTAAATTTAATTTAATTTAATTTAATCCGGATTTATTTTTTCTTTTAAATGGAATAGCATGCAAATTTTTTATATGTAATTAAATTCCTCATTAACCGTCTGAAAAGTCTTACCTTAAACAAGGTTTATATAAACCATACATATACGATTACGGACCCAGTGCAGGTAAAAGATTCCGGTTAATTACCTATGCATTGGAACTACTGTAAGCAAGTTTGGAGAACAAGAATTCTATTTCTATGCACATATTTCACCTCTCAGCATGAAAAATAACCAAATGTTTGTATCTGGGGTATTATTAAACATAGATAGAGCATGAATTTAAGTTTTAGTGATATAATTTTGGTACATTTTCAAATTTTCAAAGGGATGTGTGGTTGTTGGAATTCAAGTTTATTTGAAATTTATAGTTTTTGTTTTTATAATGGCAAATTTTTTTTTTCTTCTGGTTTTCATGGATTGGAACTAGGATCTTAAGGCCCATATGTCTCTATTAAACTAATTTTTTTAAAAAAAAAATTAGCAAAAATATTTAATTTTTAACATCACAAGAGATGAGAAAGGGGGTGGAGGGTTCGAATCTTACTTTTTTTAATAAAATATCCACATATTTTGACACTTCAATTATTCGTGGGGACTCTCCATTAAACCAATTTATCTATACTTCTTCAACATATTTAATAATCGTTAACTCTTGTTCATTACTTAAACTTAAACTGCTAATGATTTATTATTGCTAGCACTGAATTCAAATTTGCTTTGTATTTTATAATACTTAGTTTCATATGCATTTTTTTTTGTCAAAATTTTCATATACATTTATATGTAACAAAATGGCAAGGCAGCTGGGTATGGCTAGTGCAGTGCAAACCGTGTGTGGGCAAGCTTATGGAGCCAAACAATACTCGGCGATGGGAGTAATTTGCCAAAGAGCAATTGTACTGCATGTGGGAGCAGCAATCCTCCTCACATTCCTCTATTGGTTCTCAGGCTCAGTACTTTTAGCAATGGGGCAATCTGCGAGCATCGCCGAGCAAGGTCAAATTTTTGCCCGTGGCTTGATCCCTCAGATATATGCATTTGCTATAAGTTGTCCAATGCAGAGGTTTCTTCAAGCCCAGAACATTGTTAATCCCTTGGCATACATGTCCGTGGGTGTATTCTTGGTTCACATTCTACTCTCGTGGCTTGTTGTTTATGTATTGGATTATGGGCTACTTGGAGCAGCCTTGACACTTAGTTTATCTTGGTGGCTTCTTGTCCTTGTTAATGCCCTTTACATTGTTTTGAGCCCATCTTGCAAGGAAACTTGGACTGGCTTGTCTTCAAGTGCTTTCAAAGGAATTTGGCCTTATTTCAGGCTCACTGTTGCCTCTGCTGTTATGCTTTGGTATGAAAATTAAATCATAGTTTTCCACCATTTTTCACCTTTGATATGTACACCAAAAAATGCACATTTTACTATTCACCTTTGATGTTATTAATTTTGGTATTTGCAGTTTGGAAATATGGTATAGCCAGGGAATGGTACTCATATCAGGCCTGCTCCCTAGCCCAACAATCTCTTTAGACTCCATTTCCATTTGGTATGTCATCAACCACTTTTAGCCTTTATTTTTCACCTGCCCATCTTTTTTTATTGTACCCAAGTGTTCTAATGTGAGAGTGTAATTCCCACAGCATGAATTACTTGAACTGGGACATGCAATTTATGCTGGGGCTAGCTGCAGCTACCAGGTCAGTAAGATACTACTAATAAAGTGTAGGGAGCGGATAGGTATCACGGCCTTTGCCATTGTGGATTATATGAAATTTTAAAAATACATATTCATATATCATGGGCACAAAAAATTAAAATATATTAGTAAAAAATTTCGTCTTTTAGTGGCGCGCACTTAAAATATATTTTATATTGTGCATTCTCTTCAACCAGTGTGCATAGCTACATTTAAGTCCCGAATTAAGACAGAATTTAAAATTCTTCTATTCACTTTTTAAATCTAAAATTTTAATTAAAGTCAATTCACATTTGATTTTTATTTTTGTTTATGTGGGATTAACTTTAAAAAATAATATTAGAAAAATACTTAGCTTTTCTTCTAATTTCAAGTTGAAAATTGAATTTTTTTTAAGTCGGGTTGATTTTTTTTTAAATAATATTAGAAAAACAAGCAAACTAAACTGTTAGCTTTTTTTTTTTTTTTGTTTCTGAAGTTTTATATTTGAACATGTGGGTACGTTAACATTTTTACAAAATTTTGATTCAATTGCAGTGTTCGTGTAAGTAATGAGTTAGGGGCGGGTCATCCAAAGGTAGCAAAATTTTCTGTACTGGTAGTGAATGGAACGACCATTATTATCAGTATAATTTTCAGTATCATTGTGCTGGTCTTTCGAGTTGGATTAAGCAAACTCTTTACAAGTGATTCTGAAATAATAGATGCAGTATCTAATTTGACTCCTCTGCTTGCCATCTCTGTTTTTCTTAATGGTGTTCAACCTATTCTCTCAGGTAAGACATCTTACGCATTTGGTTGGTAAAAGAAGATTCTTACAACATTTAATCCCTTTTATTCTATTTCCATGCCGGACCACAGGTGTCGCCATTGGCAGCGGATGGCAAGCTGTGGTAGCTTATGTTAACTTAACAACATACTATATCGTTGGCCTTCCAATTGGATGTGTCCTTGGCTTCAAAACCGGTTTAGGAGTAGCAGTAAGTTTCTTTCCTATATATAGCAATAAATGTATATCATTATTTTTATTTTTGAGAAAATGATCACATCTATCCCGAACTATGGTTCAATTTTCAATTTCAGGGCATTTGGTGGGGAATTATCATTGGAGTTCTTTGCCAGACAATAGTTCTAATTATTATTACTGCAAGAACAAATTGGGATGCTGAGGTGAAGAATGATTCTAAATAATACATCAATTATGAAAGTTGCATAATACATTAAACATTTTTCATATGAAAATAGCTCATTCATATTTTTTTTTCCTTATGAGAGTATATATTATCATGCCACTTATCTACTTCTTTTGATATAAAAATCATAATATTTATATTTTTTTCATAAAATTATTTTAAATTTTAAAATTTGACAAAAATATTTTAATTTTTTATTATTTACAATTTTAGTATAAAGTTCACTTTCATTATAATGTTTTTAAAAAATGAACATGTGATATTTGAGGTGGCTATTTTTTAAAGTGGACATATGTGCTTTTTTTTTAAAAAAAAAAAATTAACTGAAGTGAAAATCGTGCTAAAAGAATAAATAATTAATCAAATTAAAATATTTTTGTACATTTTGAAAATTGAAAAATATTGTAATTTTTGATATTAATAGGCTTATATATATAAAAGATCTAATTATGATCTCGTTGCAGGTTGCAAAAACTGTCCAACGGTTGAAGGAGTCTGCAAATGAGTCCTTGGACACGGTGGGGGTGAATAATGCTTAAGGACATCATCTCCTTTAGGATTGCAACATTATAGCTAACACACAGCTTCTGCTTCCAGTAGTTTTTTTTTTTTAGAAGTTGCTCCATTCAATATCTAGTGAATGGATTTTGATTTATTTCTAATGGAGCATATAACTTTTGGAATTTTCTTATTAAGTAGGGAAGCTTGCAGCTGAAACTCTGATGGGTCATTTTTAATGTATGAAAAGGATCAAGAAACTGAATTTAGAGTCTAAATTCATTACTGGATAGAAGGAAAAGGAGAATCACTACATTACATTATGATTAAGGTCTTCTTTTAGCATAAATTTATGAACCTATTTTATCCAAGTAAGAGTAACTTGTGTGTTTGTTTGTGTGTTTCTTTTATTTTTTTTTTAATATAATGGAAACCAAATGAACTTTTTCACTAACCAATAAGAAAAACATAAATCATTGTGATGAGAATTTATTGTATGATAAAACATAAACATATAAATGAAAATTTCTTTCCATAAGCTTGTCCTATAATAATATGTAGAAGCTGTTGAGCAATTTAATGTCAGTTAGCTAGCCATTATTCAATGAGAAATTTTATAAGTTAAAGGACGGAATTAGCATATGGGGAAGATTACATAAATGCATTCAATAAGTTCATTAGTAAGGTTGGGATGTAGAACATAATAGTTTTGGAAACATATTTCAGCGTAAATCCAAAATATCGGCTAGACTTGGTGGGAATCAACAAGCCTTGGATGTTTATACTTCTGGTAGGTTGAGATTACTGAGTTTGTGACATGAATTTTATGGAGCTTTGATGGTTTTGGATCATGTCATGGCCGTGCTTAGGCCATGTAGAGGTGTACTTTATATCCAGTAAGGAGCATGACCAAAGCATGAGCATGTTGGTGCCTATGTTGGAATCTGCCATTCTATCCAGAAGGTGACATGGCCTGAAACACGGTCTTGTCATAGTTGTATTGGGATTTGCCATTTAGTCTAATGAGCAGCACGACCTGAAGCATAGGATTTACACGGCCGTGTGACGAACAATGTTGTTGACATCAATTTGGGAAGCTGTTTTTCTCCTTGTTTTGACTCCACTTATACTTTATTTATATAAATACATACTTTTATGGTTTGGCAATTAAGTTCTGATTATTGTTAGTCACCCTAACACTCCTTTGTACGCTCTTTTACAATATAGTGAAATCATCTCCTCCTTTGCCCGTGGTTTTTACCCGTCTTAGGGTTTTCCACTTAAATTCTTGTGTATTATTTCTCTACTTCTTTATTTCACCATTATTTTTTTATGTTTAATTGTTTGTTTGTGCACTTTGATTACATTTCCTGTGCAACAAACTGGCATCGGAGCTAAGATTCTATTGGGCCCTTTAATCGTAGAATTTTTTATTTGAATAATAGCTTCAATAAAGTACGACATTCCACTTTTGGATCACAACATAAGATTTTCTTTATGGCAAGTAAAGATGCACCCCGTACTCGTATAGATGGATTTGGATGATGCTATTTTGTGGGTTGATCATATGCCCACCTCGTGAACGAGTAAAGAAAAGCAGCATAGAGATCGTAAAGCCTTAGCTCAAATAGACTTGCATTTATCCAATAATATTTTGCAAGATGTATTGAAAGAGAAGACCACTGCTTTGTTATGGATAAAGATTGAGTAATTGTGCATGAAGAAGACCTTCACCAGTAAAATGCATTTGAAGTAGCATTTGTACTCTCATCGTATGACAAAAGGTACATCCCATGAGGATCATTTGATTATTTTGAAGAAGATAGTTTCTAAACTAGAAAATATGGAGCTGAAGGTGGAGAATGAGGATTTGGCATTACTTTTTCTTTGTTCCTTAACTCTATTTTATGCGACTTTTGTTAATACTTTGTTGTATAGTCGTGATAAGATTTCTCTTAAAGACGTGTATAATGCTTTATTTTCTAAGGAGAAAATTAAATAGTTGGTGGTTAATCCTAAGAATCAGGCAGAAAGTCTTATGGTTTGTGGTAGGCGTTCGAGAGAGGTACTGGTGATAATAGAAAGGGTAGGTCAAAGTCTAGGAACAAGACTGTAAAGTGTTACTACTGCAAAAAAAAAAAAGGTTGTGTTAAGGCAGAGTTTTCAAAATTGAAGAATAGGGCTGAGAGAGGTGATAATTAAGGGGGTAAGGCTAGTGTTATTGAAGAAGTAGAAGATTTTGACAATCAAGGAGATCTTCTCATTATCGCTAATAGTAGGGTCAATTCAACAAATGACTAGATTTTAGAAACTGCCTACACATTCCATATAACTTGCAATCAAGAATGGTTTACAACCTATGAACTGAGAGACATGGGGATTATATTGATGAGGAATAATACTCATTATAAGATTGTTGGTGTTGGTTTGGTCAGAATTAAGATGCATGATGGGATCATCAGAACATTTGAGGGTGTTCAACATATTCCTGATTTGGGTTGAAATCTTATTTTTGTTTCTACCTTTGATAGTGAAGGTTATAATTACTCAAGTGGAGCTGAAGTGTTGAAGATCACTAAGGGCTCTCTCGTTGTGATGAAGGGGTGCTAGAGGCATGCCAAGTTGTAGGTCTTGGAGGGTTTGACCATTATAGGTGTGATGAAAACTGCAAGTATACAGTATCGACAAGTATTATAAAGAGTTATCATCCCACAGAGACTGCAATCTAATTACCTATTTACTAATTCCTCGTTGTTTAAAGCTAAAATTTAATTTATATTCAACAAATCAAAATATTAAATTAAAGAAAATAGTTCTAACACTAAGAATGAATAAAAAATAGAATGAAAGATATATAAATATGCAAATTGATAGGAATTAATTTCATCACAATCATTGAACAAGTCTAGCCTACGAACTCTTTGATTCTTGCACACCTAAGGGTTCTTTTTAATTCTAGTTAATCTCTCTTAAGTATTAACTAGATTCAATTCATAACCAAAATCAAAATACCCAAACTCAATTTTCATTGCAATTTAGGTAACCTTAATTTTGAAATTATAAATTAATTAGCTCTACCCAATTAGGGATTTCCATTGTTAATTTTGTCTCTAATTATTAACAATTAAAAATTCATGTTCATAATTCAATTAATTTATGATTTCTCAATCTATAACCTAACCCACCCATGTTAATGGTGATCAATCACTAACAAGCATTAAACACGATGAACATAATATGCAAAATAATCAAAGATTCAATTGACTAGAAAGTATTTAAATAATGATTTGAGAATTAATTCCTAACTAAAGAAAACCTAGCCAATCATATTGAAAATCATCCAAAATAAATCACAAGTTAAACCCACATCAAAGAAAAAAAATAAAAAGAGAAAATAGTAGAAGAAAAATTAGAGTCTTCAATTGTTCCAAATCTTTTCTTCAAAATCTCTCTCTTCAAACTAGGTTTTTTTATTGTGTTTTTAGGGCTATTCTCCCTCTCCAAATGCCTTTGAAATTACCTCTAAATAGCTCCCTAAAAATTAAAAAAGCATTTTCTAAGAGTTGTATAAGAAAATAGTGATAAGCTATTAAAAATCCTGATACACAGCCATGCCAAATTACAGATGACCATGCTTGGTTCTTGACATCTACTTTAACAAACAATCTTGTCAAGTAGTTCATATTTCATCTCTAACTTGTGACCTAATTTTCACATTGATAGACATAGAAATAGAGCCAAAGCTCCGTATGAAATTTGTAGCTATAGAAGCAATCTTTCTAAAACATCTTGAATCATCTCAATTACAACTCTTTGGCATAAGATATTGCTAAAATACTGAGAACTATGCATTCTAAAATGAAAGCTATATATGCTGACTTTGAATCAAAATTTTCAAACACAATGAACTCATATTTTGAAATGTAAGCTCAATTTAGAAAGCTTAAGATGTCTACTTTAGACATTAAGAATATCTCTTTCTCATTTGAAAACTTTAAGGATATCAAAATCTTCATTGAATCTCAGAGGTTGAATTGGGCCAACTTTAAAATTGCACTTTAAGCTCCAATCTAATCCTAATTCATAAAAACCAAAAAATAAGCTCATATTTTCATAAAATGAATATTTAAATTAAATATAAATAAGATAAATATATGCAACATTTAACTCTTATCAACATGTGATGCAACCGTTACTTCCTCTGAGTTAGAAAACACTACACTTTGGCATTTGTACTTAGGCCATATGAGTGAGAATGGCTTGACAGAGTTGAGCAAAAGAGGACTGATAGACGATCATGATCTTATGTGTTTTGCATTAGTTAATAGATCAGTTTCAATTAGTTTTTAGGCAATTTAATAGTTACAATTAGGTTTTTATTTATGGGTTTTTAGTTTTTTTTTGTACCTAAATTGAATTTTGGGATAAAAATTTTAAGCCCATTATTTTCAATATGATTAAAAATTAAAAGCCCAAATTGAGGTCCAATTTGAGGAATCTAGAAGAAACTATTCGCATTCACAGAGGCTTGGGGAAAAAGGCATCTCTGGAGTTATTTGGAGAGAGTTACGTGAAATTCTTTGAAACGAAAGACTTCTGAGCTATGGCAATTATTTGGAGAAATAAATTCTAGCAGTATAAAACATAAGGGAATGATTGAAGATAAGAACATCTACAACATCCACTACATCTACATCAATGTTGAAATTTAGAATCATTTGCCCATCATTTTCTTTAGTTTACATTAGCATTGTCTACTTTAGTTTTTTTTTGTACTAAGCTCTCAAATCTTTACAATTTCTCTTTATTTACTCAAATAGTCTCTTTATTTGCAAATTGATTTCCATCTCTGAAATCCAAGCAAATTATGGTAAAGGAGTTTGGAAATCCACAAATCATCTGAAGAAGTCAGTTCATTTTAAGGACTTACTCCTTTGGCACACTTGTAAATTCTTTAAAATTAAAAAAATTAGCCAACAATCTTTTAGCACACCTAATGGGACCTGTTTTAGTGAGATGACAAAATTACTGAGAAGTGAAAAAGAAGTATCTGACGTTAGAGATTCAACCAACAAAACACTTGAAGAAGTAAGCGATGAATACTCAAGAGGAAATTAGGTGCCTTATGGCGAAAAAAAAGATGAGGCACTTACTGATCAAATAGGTAAAAAACTGAAAGCTGTTAACACTATTGAGAGTTCTAATTCTCAAGCTTTTGAAAAAGTCCTTTAGGATGCAGTACCTCAAATGTTTGACATTCTGAAGCAAGCCACCATCGCTAGTAATAGCACTATTGGAGATATCAATAGTACTGTTGGAAGTATCAATAACATTGTTGGAAGTTTTGAGAAAATTTTGCAGGATGCTGTGCAAGCATTTTCCAAAAGGAGTGAGTAGTCATCTAAACAACATACTGTATCCAAGCCAGACATGACAAAGGAGGAGTTTGGCAATTCTTCAAAAATTGCTCCTTCAGTGCCAATGATTGTTGATGAAAGGTATATTCCTCCACATCTGAGGGATGAGGTGGGGCCTAATAATAAAGTAACTTCTCCTAACGACCCTAATGGCCAAAATGGGAATGGTAGTGATATGAATAATAATAGGCCTAACCAATAAATCTTTGGCAGGACTAACCTATCCTTACAGCTAGGAGTGTATGAACAGGAAGGAAGAGGCACGGGGGGTAATTTTCCCTAGGCATATATACCACAGCCTCAAGCACCACCATGGGAGTTGATCTGGATGCTGCAAGGGATGTTATACAGGAGCTATATGGGCTAGGTCAGTGTCAAATTGGCCTCCTAGAATTCCACAAGCCATACCCAGATGTGATAGATATGGATAATCCTTATCTCAGAGGCTATCAAATTCCTAAGTTTTCCTTAATCTCTAGGGAAAATGGACAATCAACACTAGAGCATATCACCTATTTTATAATTCAATGCAGGGAGTTAGCAAACTATAAGAATTTTTCTAATTTTAAATTAAGATTTTTTCCTAATAGTTTGATAGGAACTGCATTCACCTGGTATGCAACATTGCCCAAAAATTTTATTCTCACTTGGTAGGAGATGGAGCGACAGTTTCACTCCCAATTCTTCATAACAGAGCCAAAAATTTACATAACTGAATTTCCAGGGTAACTCAGAAGGCCGGAGAGAGTGCAGATTTATTCATTGCCAGGTTCAAATGAATGAGAAACAAATGCAAGATCATGTTACCTGAGGGTAAATATGTCAAAAAGGCACAAAGGGGTTTGAATATGAAGCTGAGAAAGAAATTTCAAGGCATGGAATTCCATGAATTCTATGAACTCGTTGCTAAAGTAAGTGAATATGAGGAATTGTTGAGAGAAAAGAACTAAAGAATGAAGGCTTCAATAGGTACTTATTTTTAAGAGGTGTCTAATACTAAGTGTCATACATCGAGTTTTGACTGTCCCCAAAAGGGTCAAATGATGAAAATATCTCTCCGAACTTGACAAGTGTTTATTCATTCGTACTGCCTCTGGAGCATGTCGTGAGTATGAAAAACCCGAACCGAGCCTCTAGAGTGCAAAATCGGCTACTGAATCATTAAGTCGTACTTAATTTTATGAATTATGAATTATTGAAATGATAAGTAGCTCATTTCGAGCAACCATCGCTCAAAATGTTTAACTCGTTAGACCAACGTTCACCTCATAAGACCAGAGTTCAACTTTATGAAAATTGGAAGTTGATTTTGACAAAATGAATGTCGAAAATACGCCCACAAGCCCTAAAAACTTCTGAAAGTGACCCTAGAATAGTGCGCGTGACCACACCCAAATACACTTTGCTCATGCATGAAAATGGAAGCCGATTTTGACAAAATAGATGTCGGAAATGCATCTAGAAGGTCCTAAAACCTTGAAAACTAGCCCTGGAATAGCACGATCGGTGCCCGGGAAGGCCGCGTGACACATGCAAAAGCGCGTGATCATGTACCCCAACACGTGATCACACACAATATAAGTGTCATGAGCTTCGGTATGCGTGCAAGCACATAAAAGTGTGCACACACACTCCTTGGGACACGTGATCACACATTTTTGACATATTTCTCTATAAATATGGGTCTCTACCTCCTATTTGGGGGGGGGGGGGAGCTACATACACTAAAACACTATCAAATTAAAGACTTAGGAGTCCTAATTTGCACACTTTTGGCTGACCGACTGCATTTTTGTAGGAGTTTTTAGACCACTTTTGAACTAAACCCACCCTTATCTTTGTCAAAGCACGCTTCAAAAGTATACAAATGTGCATTGCACACGTCATTTTAAACCTCTCGACGAGGATAACTTGAAAATCCAATGAAGCTAAAGCTTTGGAAACATAAAACGAGCTCAGTCGAATATAAGGACCAAATAATCATTTTTACACGTTTATTTTATTGTTCTGCATTTTATTTTGTCGTCACCAGCAGTTGATAAATTATTGTGATCTGTGTGATTATACTGGCAATTTGCATGTTGCTTGAATAATTTCTACTCTATTTTGCTTATAATAAACTATCATTTTGCATCAATATGGATTTAATAAATATGAAAGCTTACTTATTTAAGCTAAAGCTTCGATATTTCGGTCCAATAATGCAATCATCATTATTTATTATTTATCTTATCATTTAGCAATGCTTTATAATAATTCCTATAAGAGCATGAACTACGTGTATCTGTTTAATCATTCATGATGCATCAATCATCTTTTTTTATGCTTATCTGCTGTTTGAGTGGATGAATAGATGGAATTGGACATAGTTGTGTTAACCTTTATCTTGCAGGTGTTTTCTAGATCAGGACTAGATTTACATTTCCGTACCTCTTTTTCTCTTTTAAATGTATTTACTAGGAAAGCCTTGTAAATAATCATGTTGAATTTCTCTTATTTTTTGTTATTATTAATATGCTTATGTGAATGTGTAATATATCAACTGTCATACCAAAACTAGGGTACTGTGGTAGCCATATATTGAGTATCATGATGAGAAATAGCCAAAAAGTAGATGAGATCTTTAGGGCTCAAAATCTATGCTGGGGACGGTACTCATTGAGTTACCTGATGTCGTCCCTTTCATATTTTCCTGGTTTTCTAAAAACCAGGTGGCGACTCCAAACACAAAGTGTCTCGCATCCCCCCAAGACCAATGATTTGTCCCTGTCCCATAAACATAATGAATGTCTCATAAATAGAATGAATGTCCCATAAATAGAACGAATGTCCCATCCGATAAAGTTGCCATGTCCCTCGAGATCAAAAAACACAAAGCCTTCTACAAGAGAGAGAAGGCCGGTTGTTATTGCTGAACTTACAAACACTAGATCTTGTGTTTGTCCACTCTTGGAAAAGAAAATTTTTGAAGTATAGAAGAAGTCCACAGGTGCAATACACATTTGAAGTGTCAAAAACAAAGCAAATTTTTAATTTTCTCCTAAAGGAGATATTTATCAAATTGCCACCTGATCACAAAATACCTACAACAGAGGAACTAAAAGAAAGAGACTATTGTAAGTTTCACAATTCTTATAGTCATTCTACTAATGCTTGTTTGGTATTCAAGAATGTGTTATATGTTAGAATAAAAAAGGGTGCTAAAGTTTCTAGAAAGGAAGGATTTAATGCTGATTGAGGAGGATCCATTTCATATGTAGCCATGATCAATACTATTGGTGCTGATCTTAGAAATTTTTTGGATTTGAAGAAAAAGCTCAAAGAGAAAGAAGAGAACTGGGATACTCTTGGCAAACTCTCTAGGAAATTTGATTACAAGGTGAAGTATTCTAGACCTCCATTTGCAAATATTCCTATGGAATCAATAATTCCTTCTGGATGGAGAGATGCATCCGGGAGAGGAAAATGGACACTTAGAACAAAACTACCTCAGCACTAGAAATTCCATGTCAAAAATTGAGGCAACCAAACAGAGCTAGAAATAATTAGAGACCTGCTTAGAACTGGAATTCATAAAAAAGGCAAGAAAAGTTTCAAACTCAAAAATAAAAAATTTTCATAACTCTAATTTCTCTGGGAATGTCTATAATAATTACAGGTATAGACCTAAAAGGAAAAAGAATATGGTTAAGGTTTACTAGAAATAACCAAGATTTATTATTCCACCACCTGTGCATCCTAGCAAGGGCTAGCAATGCATGGAGCATAGGAAATTTCCATAACGCTTGACTCGCACATAAAAAAGAAGGCTCCAAAGGAAATGTGCTACTGAAAGAAAAGAGAAAGAATAGTAGGTGCAAGATCAAGTAATGCAAGAGGTGGAACCTATTAACAAGTCTAAATTTAGAAGAATGGCTACTGAAGATCTAAATACTAGCAAAGAACAGTCCATAGGGAGCTCAAGTTCTCAAGAGGTTGACTTTGAAGGTAGTATGGAATTAGACAAAGATATGAGGATTGATGCATTTAGGATGGATGGTAAGCTATTGCATTATAGGTGTGCTATTACCTCAGTCATGCTACCTCAGGAATTTATGTTGCAAGAAGCTGAGAAAAATAAGCCCCGTGACACTTGGGGGGTTAACTTCATCAAAAGAACTAGTAGAACATTTAAGTGGAGTAGTAATTCAAGCTATTAGGCTTGATCAACCCAAAAGAGTTATCCTTGAAAGGCCTTCCCTAAAAATGACTGAGCATATAAAACCTCTTTACATTAAGGCTCACTAAAATAGCAAGCCTTTCTCCAAAATTCTAGTAGACAATGGCCTAGCCATAAATGTGATACCACTCAGACTTTTGAATTCTCTTGATAAAAGTGAAGAGGATTTGATTTCTATTAATATAACCACTCCAGCTTTTATAGGAGAAATTACTAGAGTGTCTGGGGTTTTACCAATTGAAATCACTGTTGGAAGTAGTCGGTCACTTACTGCCTTCTTTGTGGTAGAGTCTAGTGCTAGCTATAATGCACTACGTGGGAGGGATTGGATTTATGCTAATTGGTGTGTGCCATCCTCTCTTCACCAGTTCCTTATATTTTGGAAAGATAACGATGTTGAAGTAGTTTGGAGTGACAACAAGACTTTTAGCACCTGTTTAGATAATTTGGACGCTAGATTCTATAATGTAAACCTGAGGTCTCTCAAATTTTCTAGAAGGAGAGTGAATAGAGATCCTAAAAACATCCATTTCTCCAAGGAAGACATGGAAGCTAAAGTGCAAGAACATTCAGATTTAATTTACAAGGAGAAAGTGATCGTGCTTTACACCTACTGGCCAATGGAGAAGCCAATCATTGAAGAAATTGATGATTAGACACACTGAGGAAGAATTGGAAGTAGCTACAACTGCTATAAAGAAGTGTCTAAAGCAACAAACTATAAATAAAATAATTAATAAAGAAATAGAGATGAATGGAACGAAAATCATAAGTGAGGAAGAATTTGAGGATGTTGATGAACTACAGATAGAGAATGTAAAAGAGGCACCACAACGCCTTCAGGATAATCAACATGAAGTTTAAGACCCTCTGGAGAAAGTCAATCTTGGCATAGAGGAAAAGCCAAGAATCACCTATGTCAGTTCTTTGTTGAAAGAAGAAGTAAAAAAGGAGTTAATTGAACTGTTAAAAGAATTTAAAGATTGTTTTGCATAGGACTACATAGAGATGCCTAGGCTAGATAGAGAGGTAGTTGAGCACCGCCTCCCTATAAAGCCTGAATTCCATCCTTTTCAACAACCTCCCTGGAGAATGTCAAAGGATATGAAATTAAAAGTCAAGGATGAAATCAAAAAATTGCTCAGAGCTGGCTTCATTAGGCCAATTAGGTATGCTATGTGGCTTTCTAATATAGTCCCTGTAATGAAAAAGAATTCTAAGCTTAGAATTTGCATAGACTTAGGGATTTGAATTTAGCCACTCCTCAAGATGTTTATGTAATGCATGTAGCTGACATGTTAATTGATGCTGCCTCTAAGAATGAACTTCTATCATTCATTGATGGCTTCTTAGGGTATAATCAAATTTTTATTGCGAAATAAGATATGTCCAATACTGCATTCAGGTGTCTAGGAGCAATGGGAACATTTGAATGGCTGGTCATGCCCTTTGTTTTAAAAAATGCTAGTGCCACATACCAAAGGGCTATGAATGATATTTTTCATGACGTGGTCGACCACCACATGGAGGTTTACATTGATGATATAGTGGTAAAATCTAAAAAGACCTCTGATCATGTTTCTCATTTGAGAAAGAGCTTTGAAAGAATGAGAATTTATCATTTGAAACTTAACACTCTTAAATGTGCTTTTGTGCATAGGTTGGAAACTTTTTAGGGTTTCTTGTGCATTAAAGAGGAGTTAAGATAGACAAGAACAAGGCAAAGGCAGTGCTTGAAGCCAAGCCGCCTCAAACTAAGAAGGAGCTACAAAGATTCTTGGGGTAAGTAAATTATTTATGGATCTTTATCTCTAACCTTGCTGAAAAAACTAAGGAATTTTTTGATTTCCTAAAATTCAGACAGGAAGGTAAATTCAAATGGGAAGAGAGGCATCAATGTTCCTTTTATAAAATTAAAGAGTATTTATTTAAGCCATTTATTTTAATCCCCCCAAGAGGGAGTAACATTGAGATTATATATTTCAGCAGTAAATGAGTCCATTGGGTGTCTTTTAGCCCAAAATAATGCATTGGGATATGAGCATGCTATATATTATCTAAGTAGAATTTTAACTCCCACTAAAGTAAAATATTCTTTTATTGAAAAATTATGTTTGACATTATACTTTGTTTGTACTATATTGAGGCACTATCTTTTGAAGCACATAGTTTATGTAATCTCACAAATAGATTTAATGAAATATATGTTGAACAGACCAGTGTTATCAGGCAAAATTGGGATGTGGTTGCTAAGTCTGATTGAATTCTCACAAGTTTATCATCCTTAAAAATTAGTGAAAGGACAAGCGCTTGCAGATTTTCTAGCAGATCATCCCACCCAATGAATCATTGAAGAAAGAGACCTCCAATTATGCAGTGTGGAGATTCATCCTTGGGTGCTCAAATTTGATGGATCATTTACAAATAATTCAATTGGGGCTGGTGTAGTAATTACATCACCATCTAGCATAAAAATAACCCTTAGCTTCACTTTGGACTTTTAATGCACCAATAATCAAGTTGAGTATAAGGCCCTAATCATAAGCCTTAAAATTCTCTAAGATCTTGGAGCTAAAGAGGTATTAAGAGTTGGAGATTCTTAGCTTGTAATTAAACAATTGATGAGAGAATATAAAAGCACACGCATGTCTTTAGCACTTTATTTTACAGATGATATTCAACTTGTTGATTCTTTTGAAAATGTTTCTTATAGGCATATACTTATATAATCTAATTAGGAAGCTGATAAACTATCTCAGGCTGCATATGGTTTAAGAATGTTAGAAGAATTAACTCACAAGTTGATTTTTGTGCAGAAGAAATCTCACCCGTCCATCCATGAAAGATGACTACAATTTGAGTCATTCAATATTGACTTAAATGTGGTAGGGGATTGCCGCACTGACATTAGAAGCTATTTGAAAAATCATGCCAAGAAGGTTTTATTTAGAGTTAAAGCTCAGGCTTTAAACTATGTCTTAATTAAAAATGAGCTTTTCAGGAAAACTATTGATGGACTACTCTTAAGGTGCCTCAAACCATGGAGATTTTAAAATAGGTGCATGAAGGTGTTTGTGGTGCTCACCAAGCTGGAAGAAAAATGAGATGGTTGATCCGTAGGCATGGTTATTTTTGGCCCTCAATTCTAAAAGATTGCATCATAAATGCAAAGGGGCGTCAACAGTGTTAAAAACATGGAAACATTCAAAGGGTACCAGCTGTTGACCTGAATTATGTGGTAAAACCATGACCATTTAGAGGTTGGGCCATAGACCTTATTGGAAAAATTTATCTAGCTTCTTCTAAGGGCTATAGCTTCATCATTATGGCCACTAACTATTTTACAAAATGGGTGGAAGCAATCCCCATGAAGAAAGTAGAGTAAAAAGATGTCATCTCATTCATCAAGGAGCATATCATTCACAGGTTTGGAATTCCCCAAACTATCACAATAGACCAAGGAACAATGTTCATTAGTGGTGAGATAAAAGATTTAATGGTCAGGCTAAAGCTTCCAACAAAATCATTATTGGCATACTATAGAAGATGTTGGAAGATAGCCTAAGAGATTGGCCAAGAATTCTGTTTGAAACTGTCTAGGCATATAGGACTTCTAAAAGGGAAGCCACTAGTACTAGTCCTTTTGCTGTTACCTTTGGGTATGACACTATTTTGCCTTTAAAAGTGTGTGTTCCTTATTTGAGAGTTGTAAAATAAAATGACTTGACACCAGCATAATTCTCTGAGTCTATGTTGATGGAATTGAAAGATGTTGATGAAGGAAGATTGAGAGCTTTTACCAATATGGTAGTTCAAAAGAAGAAAGTTTCCAGATTCTACAATAAAAGAATTAAAAAGAAAAAGTTTGAAGAAGGTGACCTAGTCTGGAAAGTTATTTTGCCACTTGGGACTAAGGATAGAGAGCTTGGAAAATGGTCTCCCAATTGAGAAGGTCCATGTAAAATTCACCAAGTTTTAGATGGCAATGCATGCTAGTTGGTAAGCCTTAATGGGATTCCGCATAAAAGGTTCGTCAATGGTAGATATCTAAAAAGATATTTTCCCACTATATGGGAGATGAGAGAGCAAGCCTAAGAATTTTTCTAATGGCCTTTGGCCAAAATGATCACCAAAATATATTTGTGACATTTTTGTTATATTTTGAATATAAGGTGGCATATATAGCTATCTTTTTGAAATAAATAAATAAATAAATAAATAAAGTTTGTTTATTTTTATGTGTTATTATTATTTTAATTAGGCAGTAAGGTTTGTTATAAACAGTGTTGTGAACAGTAAAGTGATGAAATTTCAACAATTTTGCTAAAATTTGAGCTTTTTGAAATACAATGAATGGCTGTGGTGTTAAGTGTGTGAATTGTTATGTGAAATGCATAAATTCAGCAAAGCAAATATATCTAGAATAATTCACACTAGTAATCTCCAAGCATCCATAAATGGCTAATAAGCCATGAAAAATCCTTAAGGGTCCTAAAGTCATAAAATATCCAGAGCCTAACTCAAGGCTATCATCAAAATACACAAGTCATATAATGAAGTCAAATTCAATACATGAAAAGCAGAGGGAATCAAAATCAAATCCTTTAAAGGAGTCCCAAATCTTTAGGCATTTTTGCCTAGTAGTCATAGCCTCCTGTTCTTGCTTCATCCATTCCACAACAACATCTTTTTGACTAGCCCCAAAGATTGTCCCATGGTTTTGACTCTAGAAGTGGCAACTTTATATTTATTAGCCATGACTTCATTCTGATGAAGTAGTTCTTCTCTCTCAGCTTCCAGGATTTGAAGTTTGGCTTTCAAGTCTGCTATTTCCTTTTCCTTTTGGTTAAAAGATGCCTTAGCCTCACTTTTAGCAATTTTCATCTGTTTCACTTTTGTTTGCTCGACCAAGAAATATTCTTTTCACTGGTGAAAGAGGCTTAAATGTTTGGAGGCATCCAACTACACAACACTAGAATCATCCAGATGTGCAAAGCTCCAAATGACCTGGTCCCTCAAACTTGAAATAGTTGCTGACTTGGTATTTTGCTCTAGAATTTTGAGATTACTAAGCAAAATGGATCTCTGAATCTCCTTTAGTCTAGTGATCTCCAAGCTAAGAAATAATTTCACAAATTCTTCAACTTTATTAACTCGATCTTGTGCAGGAAGCGGGCTGGACACAATTATTGAAGGGATGTCAAGGAAATTGAGATCCAAAGCCAAGTCATCATCACCAAGGGAGCACCAAGTCTTGGTTTTCTGCATGAAAAGACAAAGTGACTAGTAGGACTTAATTAAAATTAAAGATTAAAAGAAAGCTGTAAATTCAAACCTGAATAGGAGGGGATGGAATATAAGTAGAAGCTAAAGGGGGAGAAGAAGTATTGGCCTTTTGTTTACTTGGAATAGTTTGTTGAATGCGGAAAGAGATATCATTCTCAGTGGAAGAAGATCTTATAGGAGAGAGTTGATGCGGGTTAGAATTACAATTCCCTAGTCTTTAAGGACTTAGTATAGAGCAAGTAAGGTGTCGATCCACAGGGAATTCGGGGTAAATATTATCTTAATCGAATAGATACTAAGATGGATAGGCAAATAAAATTACAATGATAATCAAACAAATAAATCAAAATCCAAACAATTACTCTAATACTAAAAGTACAAATTACTAAAGCTTCTTATCAAAACACACAGAAGAATTACAATGGCAATCAAATAAGGACATGTAAATTAATTATTCTTAACTTAATGATTGGAAATTAGTGCATATAATCTTTAAAAGCAACTCTCGTTCGTCAGTTTAAAGTAAAGTTCCTAATTGCAACTCTCGTTGTCAGGTAGAAGTGTTCCCTCCTAGAGTCTGCAAGTCCTCTCGGTTCATTGCAGAGATAGGAAGCAACCAAAAATGACATTATACCAAACAAATCCTAAAAATCAACTCTCATTCTTAAATTAGGATATTCCCGTCTAGAGTCTACAAGTCCTCTCGGTTCATTGTAGAGATAGACAAGGAAACACAAGTATAACTACTAAATATCCCTTAAGATGAATTCCTTGTCTCCAAGTGAACTCATTACTTAAGTGAATTCAATTAAAGTTCACTCAA
>CATIWM010014147.1:0-17390 GCA_949671775.1 Mallotus repandus | reverse complement strand
CTTTCAAATGCTTATAATTAAGCTTTGATTGTTGGATGATAAAACTCAAATACAAATAAGGTATTTATAGGTTACAAGAAACAATCTAAACCACTCATTAAAATAACCACAAATTAATTTAAACCATTGAAATTAAACATGTGAAAAATACCTAATTTTCACCTAACTAAATTGATGTAAGCAATGACATCAAATTAATTTGGGTGTGGGCTAATATTGACTTCTCAACATAATGAACGATTTGTTTAGTTACATTGCCATAGTATTCCTTTAAACCTTTGGTCCGATACTTTCTTTAAATGACTTGTTGCTCCATTTGGTGAATTTCTTACTGCAGACATGAATATTCATTAGAAATAATGGTTTGACACTGCGAGGGTGTTGGTTAACACTTCTGTTTTGGATTTTATTAATAAACATTTTATTGTGGAATTTGATTCAAAGTAGTATACTATTTTAATGCAAGAAGATTACTGCTTAAAATTTTTTTCTTGGACATGTGCTACTTCCAACTTGTCTCCCTCTTCCAGTTGTAATGACTTTAATTCTAGTGCTGCAAGACTAGTTAATGCTCATGAGGTTAGTATTGCTGCTTCAGGGACTGTTTCTAATAATCATAAATCAGGTGATGTAAATAAGTTTGAGATGGATTTGATTGTAAGGCAAGAAGGGGTAGCTCAAGGGGTCGGGATTGGGGACACTGCTCAGTTTTTCGGTGAAGCTCTTTATTCTGATAAGGAGCTATCCGATGATGGTGCTGTTTTCGGTAAGATGATGGTTGAACATTTAGATGCATTGGTGATTGTTTCAAATTTTAATTCTTTTAACAATCCAGTGAAAGATGATCCTACGCAGATTTATGAAAATATGGTTGTTACTAATACTACTTCGTATCCCACCCAAACTCACTCTCACTTTGTTCCACTAGATGATGACTTGGCAGATTCCGAGTCTGATATTGACTTTAGCACTCCTACTCCTCTTGCCATCATGCTTATTTCTTCTTCTAAGGGTTCTCACAATAAAAAGTCCAATTATTCTTGGTCTAAGAATAAAAGGACCTTCAGACTCAATCCAAGTAGTTTGGTTAACTCTAAGTTTAAGAGAGTGAAAGGTAAATTGTCTGTTCGGTCCAGATATAAGTTTGCTGTTTGTAATCGTTCCAGTTCGGTACGACAGCCCGATACAAATGAGATTGAGAGAGTTAATGACAGGCTAAAATAGCCTTTGGTAGATGTTCATAAGGAGGCAAATGCTACTCTTCTTATTGGCAAAGTTTTGAGTTTTAAATTTGATAAGTCAGACAGTACAGTTCAATAGGCTTTTACCAAAATGATTTCTAATGATGCTAAAAAATGGGACAACTCATCCAAGCAAACACGCTTGTAATTTTTCTTTTTTAATGGTTTCTATCTTAGCATGGAATGCAAGAGGGGCTGGTAATTCAAGAAAATCAGTCCATCTAAATCTCTTAATGAGAGCTAAAACATTTGATTTGGTTATGATCTCTGAAACTAAATGTAGTTCCATTTCTTTCTCTTTGATTAGACATTTTTGGGGAATGGGTCATGTTGCTTATGTGGCGTCTAATGCTATTAATTCAGCTGGTGGTATTCTAGTCTCATGGGATGAGCAAGCTTTCACTTAGACTCATTCAGTAGTTCATGATCATTGGGTTGCTGTGCAAGGTTCTTTCATTATGGATAATTTTGCTTGTGTTGTTATTTGTATCTATAACTCTGAGGATGTGTCAATATAGGAACTGGTTTAGTCTGAATTATTACATTGTTATCAGCAGCTTAATGAGTTGCCTTTATTTCTTATTGGATATTTTAATCAAGTTAGGAAGACCTCCGATCAGTTGCCAGCATCTAGAAGTTCTCTTAGTATTCAATAATTCAATAATTTTCTTAATGTGGCAAATTTAATTGAGATTGGTTTGCAGGGAAATTCCTATACTTGGCATAATTGGGTTAGTAAGAGTTATATTGACAAAGCTTTTGTTTCGATGGGTTGGATGTCTCAGTTTCCTTTTCTTTGTTTGCTTGCTTTATCTTGAGGCCCTTCAGATCATAATCCAATTTAGCTTTCTTCTGTAAATGAGATGTTAGGTTTTAAACCTTTCCGCTCTCTTGACTGCTGGTGGGATAGTCCCGACTTTAATCTAGTTGTTCAAAATTTGTGGTCTTCTATTCCTTCTCACTTTTCTCTTCATCACAAATTCAAGTATCTGAAACAGCACTTGAAGGACTGGAATCGAAAGCAGTTTGAGAATGTTAAGAATAATTTACAGATTGTGTAAAGACGGATAGAATTACTGAAGGGTATTGATGAATTTAGATCTCTTTCTATGGCTGAAGATGAGAAGCTTTCTTATTTATTTTCATAAAAAGTTGTGTTCTCTAAAAGGGTGGAATCTTTGTGGAAGCAAAATTCTCGAGTGGTTTGGTGTAAGCTTAGAGATCATAATACTAAATTCTTTCATCTTCAGGCTTCTAATAGACATCGTCAAAATTCTATTAGGCAGTTGTTGGATGGGGACTAAATTGTTGACAAGCCTATTGATATTTCTAATTTATTGGTCTCTCATTTTCGACGTCGTTTCAACATGCCTTGGACTGTTACAGGTTTTTTTGATGATTTACCGCTGCCTTCTATTTCTATTGAGCATGCTTGTTTACTTGAGCGGTGTTTCACAATGGAAGAATTAAGTCAGTAGTTTGGAGTTGTGCTTCTCATAAGGCACCTGGTCCAGATGGGTTTAACTTTTATTTTTATAAAAGAGCTCGAGGTTCTATTAAAGAGGAGTTGTTTTCTTTGGTGGATACTTTTTACCTTACCAGTAAACTTCCTCATTCTATTAAATCCTCTTTTATTACTTTGATCCTTAAGAAGAGTCCTGCGATGAATGTTGATGAATACAGGCCTATTTCTTTGATTCATGGGTTGTACAAGATTATTGCGAAGTTGTTAGCCAATCATTTGAAAGTTTTCTTGGATAAGTTGATTTTTAAGTCACAATTTGCTTTTGTGGGGGTAGACAAATTTTAGATGGTTATCTTGTAGCCATGAGGTGATTCATTCCTTGTCATCTCTTAAAGTTGGCAATTTTGTGTTTAAAATTGACTTTGAGAAAGCCTATGATTCCATTCATTGGAATTACTTTTTTAGGGGTGCTTGAGCAAATGGGATTTGGGAGCATATGGGTTTCTTGGATTAAGTAATGTTTATATAGTTCTAGGGCCTCAATTTTGGTGAATGGATCTCCATCTGTAGAATTTGATTTTTCTAATGGTGTTAAGCAAGGATGTCCCTTGTCTCCTTTTTTGTTCATTCTCGCTATGGAGCCTCTATCGGCTTTGATTGCTAAATTGGAGTAGGTTAATTTGTTTCAGGGGTTTCACTATCCTAATAATGGCTTGATCGTTTCTCATTTGAATTTTGCTAATGATACCATTTTGTACGTCAAGTCTGAGCAGTCTTATCTCGTTAATTTGGTTCAGTTACTGAGATGTTTTGCCTTGATCTCAGGATTGAAAGTCATTTTTCATAAAAATTAAGTTGTTGGTGTTGCTCTTAATTCTGAATATGTTTCTCAGTTGGCTGCTGTAATTTTTTGTCAATCCTCTCAATTACCTGTACAGTATTTGGGTCTCCTTCTTGGTTTTTCTGTAAAACACATTTCAGTGTGGCACCCCCTTGTTCAGAAGATTAAAAAGAAGCTTTCTTTTTGGAAGGGTAGAGTGTTATCTCAGGCAGGCCGTCTTGCATTAATCAAGTCTACCCTTTCTGCGATGCCTCTATATTTTTTTTC
This sequence comes from Mallotus repandus, assembly GCA_949671775.1. NCBI lineage: Eukaryota > Viridiplantae > Streptophyta > Magnoliopsida > Malpighiales > Euphorbiaceae > Mallotus > Mallotus repandus. Next base: position 13,576 of record CATIWM010014147.1, on the reverse strand, counting down.
AATCTTTAAGATGCCTAAGGGTGTAATGACTAGTATTAATCACCACCTTCGGGATTTTTTCTAGTTTGGACAAACCCATTCTAAGAAGATTCATAAAGTGAGGTGGGGCTTAATGGCACGTCCTAAGGATTTTGAATGTTTAGGAATCATGGATTTAGAGCTTCAGAATAAAGCTTTGTTAGTGAAATGGCTCTGGAGGTTACAAGATGAATCGGATGGTCTTTGAGTAAGGATTATTCGACAGAAGTGTATGGTAAGCAGAATTGATAATATCTTTGTTTCTACTTCTCATCATTATTCCTTAGTTTGGAAAGATATTTCTCAGGTGATTCATGATCATGATACTTTTAATATTGTGCAGTTGAATTGCCTTTCTTTTGAATTGGGTGATGGCCATAGCATTCTTTTTTGGCGTGACAGTTGGACTTGTAATAGCAGGTTAAAAGAATTATTTCCAGCTCTTTTCTCTATTTCTAACTGACCTTGGGATTTTATTTGTAATTTTAGCCAATATCAAGACAATTGTTGGATGTGGAATTTTAATTGGGTTTGAGATTTTAGTGATGTTGAAATTAAACAGTTTATAGTAATGCTTGGAATCCTCAATCATATGTCTCTTTCATTGGTGAAGAATGATAGAGTCATTTTATCTTCTCCTTCTTGTAAGAGTTTCTCGATTAATTGTATATATATGCATATTATCTATTCTTATGATTAAGCGATTTTGCCTGATATCAGGTTGAATTTTACTCCGGCAAAGATTGAGCTTTTCTTATGGTTTGCTTTTTTTATATAAGCTTCCAACTAGAGATTATTTATTTTCCATTGGTTTATGTCCTATTGGTAGCAATTCTTGTGTTTTGTGTGGTCGGTTTAGTGAATCTACGGATCATCTTTTGGTGCATTTCCGTTTCAGTTGGTTGGTGTGGTGGTACTTCTGTGATTGGTAGGGTATTAAGGTGGTGGTTCCATCTAATCTTATCCTCCTATTTCAGCAGTGGAAGAGTTAAGCTTGTGGTCATGTTCAAACTCGCTTTTGGGTTTCTTTTTTTTTTTTTGGTATTATGTAAACTTTATGGCTTCATCGGAATGAGGTGAATTTTGAAGGCCAAACTGTTTCTTTCCCCAGAGTTCAAAAGTTAGTTTTCTTTCGAGTTTTTTCTTGGTGTCATGCTTACTTGCCTTTCTTTAATTTTTTGGCTACAGATCTTTTACAATTTGCAGACTGCATTTTATCTTGCTTTAACATGGGATGCTAGCATCAAAGGCAGTAGTTCTTGTTGCTTTTATACTTCTATTTTTGAAAGCTTAGTGAAGTCTACCATTTTTTCTTGCTTTGTTTAGCGGTGCGCAGGTTGTTTTTTTTGCTTTTGCTATTTTCTTTTTTGGATGTTTGTGTTCGGTTTCTAGGTTAGATAGCTTGTCCTTAGATTGTTTCTCTTATATTTTGGTCTAGTTTCTTTTTGGTTTGGGTTGTCTTTAGTTGTATCTTTGTTTCTTTCTCTCTTTTGCTTCATCACTTGAGTGTTTTGCTCAAGTGGGCTTTCCCCTCAATTTATTAATAAAATTTTGCCTATAAAAAAAAAGAAAGAATATAAAGCAGTTGAACCCAATCTCACATGACTAGATTTCATTAATGAAAGCATAACAACGACATTACAAATTTAACTACAAATCCAAACTGATCTTTGTTTGCCTAATACAATTCCAGATTTTATTCCATGTTACCAAAAGATCATTATAATCATTCCATAGGAATTTTACTAACTCTGTTGCATCAACCAAATGGGGTGATGCTAGGCAAAGCTTAAGGAAATCAAACTTTTTTAATATAGAATAATGACAAAGTATACTCAACCTCACTCGAATGTTTTAACAAATGCTAGTGAAGGCATAACCTAACAAATTGTAATGCTGCATTAAATGATTTTTCTTTTTATGGTAGGATGACACACTTACACATAAAAGCAGAGTGCCAGAACTAACCCAAAAGATTGAACCTTCAACAGGTGATGCTTTTCCATGCACCATAAATGTGTCATTTAACACTCCACAGCAAAATCTCAAGGATCATATTAACACGAAATGGAATGTTATTCTTACCTGTTGAATGTAAGTGACCGTTCCTAGTGATTCTGGCCTCTTCTTGACATGGTTTTGTGTGTACGGATTCCTTCACCCTCAAGCTTTCATTAGATACCATCATTAACACTTAAACCTAGCTATATCCATTTTTCCCAAATCGATGTTTTGGTCTTTTATGTAAAATCATTAGTTCGTGCATATATGTTCATTAGTTGTAAAGTAGAGGTTCATTTGTTATTAATAGGAAATTCATCATATATTTAATAAATTATTTTGTCCTTTTTATTTGTTTAGTTTTTTTAATCTAATGGCCCTACATGGTTTATCTTATGAACATACATTATTTAAATAATGAATTTATAATATTTAACTAAAATAAAAATACAAAGTAAAACTCTATTTATTATTATTAAAAATAAAAAATTAAATAACTTCTTAATGAATACAAATTTTTATTTTCACTAAAATCATGAATAAAAAATTAAATTTAACTAATACCCCACATCAGTATCCTATTCTAATAAGGATTATAATTCACCAAAGAGGAGGATTACTTGGAGAAGAAGAATACTCAATTAGAATGATGCTCATAAAGGAAGTCTACTTCTCTCCTAAACAAGGCAATCCCTACTTAAGAAGGAATCTTATTCCTAAGAGGTTTGGGTCAATCTCTCCTTATATATACATCTCATATCATTCATGATCATTTATTCTCATATCTTCATATTCTCATTTTCTACATCAAGGCATCATTCTACATCAAGCCATGGCTCCATCATCTCATAAACACTCATCCCACATCCTTTTATTATATACTATTCTACTTTTCTTGCTTTATTATTATTTTCCCATACAATTACTTACTTAATCTTCAGAGTGTTTATGGGGAAAACCCCACCCCTTCACCCGGCAAACTCGTCGATACAGGTTCCACAAGCAAATATATGATTCGGAGTTATCAAGTGGCACCGTCTATGGGAAAAAATCGAATTAAATTCCGAATTATCATTGTCTGCTAGAACCTAGCTTGACGATGATCACACTTTCTCCAAATATGTTCATAAAAATTCAATCATCAATGGAAAATTAGGGTTAAAATTGTACAGAGATTGTCAAGGCGATACTTCTCTATATGTCTTACTTGGCCAAGGTACAATTTTGGAAGGATCGACAATTTTTGTGGCAGTGGAAAATAGCTCATGAAAACAACAATATCACCAACAAAGAGACAACTATAGGCAAACTAAATTGTAGAGAATCTGGGTTTCTTACTGCTCTCATGTAATGGTCTTAAGTGCTGGATGCTCACCTCAAGAGTCGAAATGAAGGGCACCGTCCTGGATCCGAGTTCATGAAATCCAAAAAGCCAACAAATTCTTAATTAGTCCAACTTTGAAGGCACTGAATGCTCAGCATGATTTCTTACTTCACCAATGTTGTTAATTCCTGTGATGGGTATTAGCCGTTATAATGATTTAAAGTTGGATAACCATCCTATGTCTTCCCTTTGCAAGCACACGGTAACTAAGAAAAATTACAATTGAGGTAAGAGAGTTTGAAACTGATCAAAGAGAGTTTCAAGTGGGCATCAACAACTATCAAAATCTATCTTTATTTTGCAAGGATACCTACCTTAACAAGTCAGACGTGAAACAGACAAGCAAATTAATTCAATTACCGACCAAGAATGTTGTGTATTCGATCATGAGCTATTCCTTCATTGCGTGAAGGCATTAGGGCTATCAATATGAACTCTCGCTCCCCAAGAATAATAGTATCCAGAACGAGGCAAAACCAAGAAGCAAAATTGGTTCCTGTAAAGTCATCTTTTAGTAGCAATTTGAATAATCGACCGACAAAGTGAAACTTGCAAAGTTTTTCTTAGACCCTATGAATTAGTGAAAAATAAAAAGCAACTAAGGGATGTGCAGTAAAAAAAAAGTTTACAGAAACGAAAACACAGGGAAAAGAAAGAAAAGGAAAGGCCATACAAAGCTCAGTATGCATGCAGAAGTCGTAACAGCTCAGATTTTGGGTGGTAATCTATCATAGAGCATTATGATCGAAATGTTGCATGGGACAACAAGAGCAAGACAAGGATGTCAAATGCCCAAGTGAAGCTCATTCTACGATTAAAGACTCAACATCGAGCTCTGGGCATTGAAGTTTTGGATATCCGAGCATCAACCAAAACAAGCATTGAACCCTGAAAACCTAAGCACCAAAGCTTAATAATAGTTGGGCAGAAGTCTTGTTAGAAAACCCATGTCATCAAAATATTTAGAGTGCACTGTCCAAAGCGTACATCAGTTCTAGAAGAACCCATGGATTTTAAGTCGGATAACCATCCTTCGTCTTCCCTTCGTGCGCATATAGTAAGCAGAGAAAATTGCAATTGAAACAAGCGAGTGTGAGACTGATCGGAAAGGTCATAAGAAGCTCAGAATAACAGAGTCAGTAAGCTTAGACTAAGAATGGATTTGAGCTCGGACTAGGATGCAGGTTTATAAAAGTTTGACATCAACCAGTTGAGATGCCATCACTGTTTATTTTCGCATCTACCGAAGTGCTGCAACCAGCTGTCATCGTTAAATAAACATCATATCACTAAGACTTGTTCGAAGTTGAACTTGTATAAGATCTCTGCACAAAGTTTTATCTTTCAAGCATTACCATTGCAACAGCAGATAAGCCCATGCCATGCCCGAAAATTCTGGGCATTGATAATCACTTCCATGGAGCTTCATAACCATGCATCCTTGACGCTTGAGTTTTTTTTTATCCGGCATAAGACATTGATAAAGAAGCACCAACAGCCACAACTTCATAAGATAATTGGACTCCGAGCATCGAGCAGTAGCATCATGAGCACTCAGACTTTGAGAATTGATCACCGAGTCTTAATATAATCGAGCACCCATCGAGCATCCATCGCGCACTGAGTTATACTAAGTTTCTGGCACCGAGCGCTTAACATCGAAGCCTGGAATAAGAGGTGTTATTGGATCAGAAAATAAGTTCTCATTACCGAATACCCACCAAACATCGAGCTGCGGACATCAAAACATCCACCAGACACTGAGCATCCACCAAGCCTAAGGCCCATAACTTGAATGTGTTGATTGATGAAAAGCATAACTTAGATTGATCTTCTGCTTCATGAATTTGCATTTCGGGACCATATGGACGTTATTGATAAAGACCATGATCTTGGCACTTGGACACAACATGCTAAGCAATCACTGATCAAAGAAATAAACATAAATATTAGTTGACTCAAAGATGGGACAAGGGCACATTAGAGATGAGTTTTCTCTTCTTTCTCAATTATTTATTTTTTAATTATTTATTTTCACATCTTATTCTCATCGAATAATTATAGTTTGTCGCACGAGTATGCTTACACATCTACACGTAGATGTTCATTCATGGATACATGATTATTGCTCCACGCACGAAGTTTAAAATACATGAACTATTATATTTTTGCGAGTGTATCAAAGACTAACGATTAATTGTTAAGGGCGATCAAACGATCCTAAAAATTATTGCTTTTCTTCTATTTTCTGTATTGCAGTTAAACAACAAGTACAAATGCTACTTTGAGCAACTCAACGTCGATACTCAAAATTATCAATGATAAAAAAATCATGGCCTTTGGGACCTTGATCCAGCTATTAGTCTCGAAGCACTATATTTGGATAGTATATTTGCATAGAACTGGATACACACAAACTCAGGTAGTATATTTGAATGGCCCTGATTGAGGCTCGGATCAATATCAAGTATTACATAAGCAAAAGTCATGGCAATATCTTCAGATCATTTTTCCAACAAGGGAGCAAATAATAAACGAATATAAATATTCGTTGACTCAAAGGCGGGACAAAAGTACATCAGGAGATAAGTTTCTCTCTCAATTATTTATTTATCTTATTCTTATATGAATATTTATAGCTTGTCATACAAGCACGCTTATACATCTATACACAGATGTTCATCCATAAATACATGATTACTATCTATACAAAACATGCACCAATTACACTAATATATTTATTACACAAGGACTATCGATTGCTTGAGATCATCAAAACATCCCAAGATTTTTATTTTCATTACAACTATAAAAGCACATTTCGCTAGAAAAGCTACTTTAAGCACCAAGCAACCAAATATTATGATCATCTCACTTGGCATCAACATGTAGAAATGGTTAAATGATATTAGACACACTATCAAGCGACACTAATAAAAACAATCACTCATTTGGGCTCAGATGACAAATGGTGGCACCAGCTCAAAGTCGGATCAAACAATGCTCAAGTAATCAAAGCCTCGAGCATGTAAGCCTCGAGTTATAGCACTGAGCATCTAAGCCTCGAGCAAACCAGCATCAAAGCCTTGAGCATGTAAGCCTCGAGTCATAGCACCGATCATCTAAGTCCAGTGACTGAAGCTGGCACGACACTTAGGCCGCGTTTCATAACACCAAGAGACCACATGGTCATAGGCGCTCGGGCCTCGTTTCATAACACCGAGAGACCACATAGTCATAAGCACTCGGTCCTCATTTCATAACATCGAGATTGGCCTCATGGTCATAGGCACTCGGGCCTCGCTTCTATAGCACCGAGCATCTAAACTTCGAGCACTAAAAACTCTAGTGACGGTTGGTCTCGTCAGATCATTTCTGTAACGAGTTAATCCCTTGGGTCGTTTCATAACACTGAGCATCTTTATTGATCATTTGATTATTATGCATATAAGTCCAGCTAGCACTTCATGATTATGATACTCAAACAATATGTTTCTAAGACTTGGTATACCAAGCATCTCAACATTTAATGACTAAGGCTGGCCACCTCAGGTCATCCTTCAACAGCAATAGTGATTTCTCAATAATGACATTTATCTCTTGATACTCAAATCCTTTACTGAGTTACAAGTCATCTTTCAGATTTTTTCTCAAAAATCTTTGACGATAGTCTACAAGACACGCTTATTCAGCAGGTCTAATTCAGGTACATCATAATCTTAGAATACTCTAAATGTTCCGAATGCTCAGAATCTCAGAATCAGAAACTCAGACATAAATATCCGAATAGACTTCCAGGGGGGACTCTTAATACCCCATATCAGTATCCTATTCTAATAAGGATTATAATTCACCAAAAAGGAGGATTACCTGGAGAAGAAGAGTATTCAATTAGGAAGATGCTCATAAAAGAAGTCTACTTCTCTCCTAAACAAGACAATCCCTACTTAAAAAGGAATCTTATTCCTATGAGGTTTGGGTCAATCTCTCCTTATATATACATCTCATATCATTCATGATCATTCATTCGCATATCTTCATATTCTCATTCTCTACATCAAGGCATCATTCTGCATCAAGCCATGGCTCCATCTTCTCATAAACGCTCATTTATATACTATTATACTTTCCTTGCTTTATTATTATTTTCCAATACAATTACTGACTTAATCTTCAAAGTGTTTATGAGGGAAACCCCACCCCTTCACTCGGCTTCCTCGTCGATGCAAGTTCCACAAGCAAAGATATGATTTGGAGTTATCATTAACCAATAAAAAAATAAATTTTAGATAAATAAAAAATATTTTTTAATTTTTAATGAGATTGAAAGGATAATAATAATAAACGTGTAGGTGAAGGTCAATGAACATATAGGTGAAGGTCAATTAATACACATGTGAAGATCAATGAATCAGTAGGTCAATAAAACTGCAGGTGAGGATTAATGAAAATGCAAGTGAAGATCAATGAACTTATAGGCGAGAGTCAATGAACATGCATTATTTAAGTAATGACCCTACATATTTTATCTTATGAACATACATTATTGAAGTAATAAACCTACAATATTTAACTAAAATAAAAATATAAGTAAAACTTTATTTATTATAATTAAAAAATAAAAAACCAAATAATTTTTTAATGAATAAAAATTTTAATTTTGATTAAAATCATGAATAAAAATTAAATTCAACCATTGTAATTAATAAAATAGAAAGAAAAAATAATTTTTTGATAAATAAAAAATATATTTTTTAATTTTTTTATTGAGATTGAAAGGATACTATTAATAAACCTGCAAGTGAAGGTCAATAAAACTGCTGGTGAGGATCAATGAACATGCAGTTAGATATTAATGAACTAGTAGGTGAAGGTCAATGAACATGCATTATTTAAATAATGACCCTACTTGTTTTATCTTATAATCATACATTACTTAAATAATGAGTCTATATTATTTAACTAAAATAAAAATTAAAAGTAAAACTCTATTTATTATAATTAAAAAATAAAATATTAAATAATTTTCATTTCGTTATATATATATATATATATATATATATATAAAAGTAAATAATAATATGTTTGTAGTAAACACTACCATATACATCCACCAAATATTTGGTTGAAATGGTCACAATAAGTCTAAAACCAAATCTTTATAAAAGCATATATGTTATTTATAGAGAAAAAGAATTGTTGGCTTGTGAAAGGATGCTAAAAAACCAAAAACTTAAAAAATAAAAAATAAAAAGCGTGTTTTACTTCTTTAATTCACACGTGTGAGTTTATATTGTGTTATGGATACGAATTCATGTTGCAACAATTGGTATGTATAAAGGTTTTTTTTTTTTTTTTTTTTTCAATAAATTGTATGTATATCGGCTTGACTTAAAAGCGGGGACCTTGTTGACCCTTTTGGCACCACTTTTGGGATTTGTCATCGACCATGCAAATTAGTCCATACAATTTTATCACCACTTTTTTTTTTTACTTCGATAATTTTATCAATTATTTACTTCACCTTGTTCCTTTTTTCTTTTGCAATTTGAAATTGAACAACTCCCTTAAGACTTTTCTTGTATAGAAAATCAATATCATACATCATTGCATACATAGAGTAATAATTTAAGTTTGATTTTCTGTGCAACTGTACTAGTTTTAAATTTAATTAAATTTTCATTTTATTACAATGAAATTTTATAATTAAAACAGAATAATAAACAAATTTAATATTGTTATAATTTTTTTATAAAAAAAGAATATACAAACTGAAAATAGGAAAAGTTGAAAAAACACATTTTTCTCAATAGAAAACTAAAAAAAAAAATTGTTGTGGTTAACACTGTTAACATTGATGCTACTAAAATGTTAAATATGGAAGCAGCATTTGACTATGTTTTTCCATAAAACCACCAAGACTTGATTATCCACTTGATCATTAATAAGACAAAATCCATTGAATAGATCTGACCATTATTTAAGACAATTAACTGAAAGGAATAAATAATAGTAGGTAGCCATTGCGGTCCGTAAAAATAAAAATATTTTTGGAAGTTTCAGTACTAATTAAAGTTTATTTTTTTTAATATTAATTTATTTTAATAATTAATTAAATTGATAAAATCTAAAATTTAAATTACATACTGGTAAATTTATCGTGTAAAAATTTAAACACTCATGGTCTATAATTTTTTTAATATATATATATACAAAATAAGGATAAAAATGTAAAATAATGCGATACGCAATGTCGTGGGTCACGACATTAAATATTTTCCTAATAATAATAATAATAATATGTGTTGGCCTAGAATGTTTTTAACTGTATCAGAAGGTGATGCAACGTTAACGTTAAAATTGATTCACTTTGATACCTTCCTTGGTAACTTCTAAAATAGGATTGCTTAGAAGGATGGTTGTTTCTACTCAACTTTAGAATTTCCCAATTTCTCATTGAACGTCTTTAACTTTTCGTTTAATTTTTATGTTCATTTTGATGCACAAATTTAAAATATCTACTTACCCCCACAGTCTTAGATTTCTTATTTAACTCCAGTTTCAACTTTGAATAGAATTAATAATAAAGGTAAAACGAAACACGTACAGTACAGTATTATAAACATTCATAGGTTGCCGTAATGCTTTAATACGAATAAGGACCAGAATTAGTTAGCTTAGCATAACTCAGGGATTTACACGAGTTGAATTTTTGTTCATACTTTAAAAGCACGATTAACAATCCTTGTTATAGCTTATGGAATTTTTTTTTTTTTCAAGATTTTGATGTTTATTGAAAATTTTCAATTTATATATATTGATACCTTTCTTTGGTGAAGCTTTTCTGGGATTGGAGAAATGTAAATAAATTCTGAATTCATAGGTTCAAGGTTAAGTTTTAGAGAAGGGTTCTTAGTCATAGGTATACATGCATATGTTCACACATGTCTACTCCACCGAGTTAGCAAATGGTTCTGCTTCTGCTTAATATTTTCGTTCAAGGATCGGTTTTCGGCAGCTTGATGTTGCCATTTTAGTTCGTTGCTCAAACCAAGGCACAACTGAGTTGAGTTCAGTATTCCCATATTGGACTCATCTTCTCAATTCAGGATCAAATCACAAGAATTTTAGCCATGTCTCGCAACATGCAGGTCCTTTGTCCTTGGACACCTGCCCCAACTACTCCTGACTGAAAGATACCTCAATTCTCTAAGCTGCCAGCATACTTCTCTTTTTCTTCTGTTTTTTTTTTTTTTTTTTAAATTCTGCTTCAAATCCTTATATTTCATATCCATTGCTTATTCGATCCTCCCTTAGGTCCCTATACACGTCTTCATAATTTAATTCCTCTCTATAAAATTTTGTTTGTAAATTAATTATTTTTTAGGAACGTGGATGTGAAGTCTTTATGAAATTAGAACTATTAAATTACTACTAATTTAATTATAATAATTAATATATTTATATATATTAATATAAAAAATAATTAATTATTATAATTAAATAAAAATAAATTTAATTATTCTAATTTTATTTGTATATATGTAAATATTTGTACTCTAGTAAGAGTACTTTATAAAATAATATATAAATATATATATATTTTTTATTAATTAAATATAAATATTTAAAAATATATATTATAAATTAATTATTAAATACCATAGATTTGAAGATGGCAAAAATTTCCCAAATGTTGATTTATATCCAATTTCGGATTGGATTCGACCCAGCCTACATATATACACAATTACACAAATAATTCTTTGTCAACCCATTGCTCAAGCTCAACCAACACTAATTGGCACTATCCAACTGCAGTTCTAAAATAAATATATGAACAAAAAAATTAATTGGAAGTTTTAGAAAAAAATTATCTTATATAATTTAAAATATAAATTATGGAGTGGAAGTGGCACCATCAAGAAATCAAGGTATATTGAATTAATAAATGATGATTGTCAAGTGCAATTTTAATATTTATTCTTCAATTTCACCTTCTGAATTCTGATACCTATATCAGTTTTAATTAATTGATGTAGGTCCCAAAATTTCCCACTAAGATATTTCATTGGCTTAATTAGCAATTTGCCCCCTGAACTTATAACTAAGAAAAAATTCACTCTAAAATTAACTTTTTTGTCATTTTACCCACAACATTTTATATTTTGATCAATTAGCTTCAAGTTCTCACTATTAAAGGCAAGTGAGATGAATTTAAAATCAAATAAAAAACTATTTTGATATGTTTTATCTAAAATAAAAATTAATAATTTTATTATTTCTATTTGATATTAATTAGAAAATATATCATAATTTAAATTATTGAAGATATTATTCTATTCTATTTCAAGAGGGTATTACACTCTTATTTTCATAAAAATTTGGTGCTAGTTGATGAAAATGTAAAGATTATGAGGTAAATAATCAGAAAGTTGATTTTGGAAAGAATTGCCACTTGGTACCAATTGCTATTTTAGCCATATTTCATTGTTGTTGATCAAATGTATCCCTTTCCAGAAAAACATTTTCCGGCCAAGGAAAAAAAAAACATAATTCAACTCAAGAATTTTGCCTAAACTCATAAACATCAAAAGAAAGAAACTGCATGAATATATTATATATAAAAAGGTTTAGTTAATATACAAGATCAAGACATATACAGAATTAAGAACTCGCACTCCACCACTGAATTACTAGACAAATTACATCCGATAGCCGCAAACAGGATAAGGAAGACCACAGGCATTAGCTAGTCTTCTATCACCAGCGTTAGAGTAGAATTGCTTAAGATTTGGATCTCTAAGGAATTCACAAAAGCAGGGTCTTTGCTCCATAGCCTTCTCGCAACACTGCCTAGATGGCTCCGACGACGAGATGAGTGCTGGCGTGCATACGTTTAGCTCCACCGCGCTGCAAACAACCGCTTGTGTGGTTTCTGCTCCTATTAGGAGCATCATCATCACTGCATATAGGTGAAAAGAAGACATCTTCTTCTTCTTCATGGATCCTTTTAATAGGTGTTTGATAGTGTTAGTTAACAAAGAGAAAGGGTTGTGGGTATGTATAGGGATCGAAAATGAATGATGGGGATCAATAATAGACCTATAAATATCAAAAGAATGTGATGGAAAATTAGTTGTTGGATGGAGATATTCAATAATGGCTGCAATCGTGTAAGTATAATTTTTGTTACATCATTTTCATTGTGTAGAAACTTTCAAAGGTCAAGTGGGAATCATTATTTATTTATTTATTTAGTTTCCAGCATCATAGGTAAGGATTGATGAATCTACTATTTTTTCTTAATTAATTGGAAGGTTAAATAGTCCAAATTAATTTTACAAATTAAATACAGTAAAATTTGAACTTTAATATTTTTTTTTTAGAAAATAAATGGTGGCTAGACTATTCCTTCACCTGAAGAAAGCTCCATTTATCTATATGAAATAATGCAATCTTGGGACCTGGCTAGATGATATCACAGCATAAAAAAGATTAGGGTAGGAAATAGGTCAACAAATAAATAGTTAGTTGCTTCGAGATCTAGGAACTACAATATGCTATCATTATTTTCGTTTTAATAATAGTTACTCCGTCTGTCATATATTATTTGGCAAAATTTTTTTTAGGGATGTTCCAAAATTTTGTCCACTTTTATTTTAGAATGGAAGTGAAGAGGTAATAGCGTAAATATTATTGATGAATTCTCAGGTATAAATATAAGGTAGGAAACGTATAGTTACAACAGATAACGTCTACAGATATACATAAGCTAAAACAGGGATAAACAGAGTTGTATAAGATAACAAACTCTCTTAGCTAACTCATCCTTATCATCCCCCCTCAAGTTGTACAGGTTTTGGAAAAACTGTCAACTTGTCTCGAAGTGTAGTAAAGCTCGATCGCGTGAGAGACTTGGTGAGGACATCAGCTATTTGATCCTTGGTGGAGATATATTTAACAACCAACTCCTTCTTTGACAATTTATCACGGACATAATGGAAGTCAATTTCCAAATGTTTGGATCTTGAGTGGAATATAGGTGTAGTGGTGAGATAAGTAGCTGAAATATTATCACACCATATGGTTGGAGCAACACGCCTGGGAACACCTAATTCAGCTAGCAAAGCTTGTACCCATTGAACTTCAGAAGTGGCAGTTGCCACCGCC
>CATIWM010014121.1:0-26612 GCA_949671775.1 Mallotus repandus | reverse complement strand
CTTAAACCAATTTCAAGCCTTCTTTCAATGAAATTTGACCTAAAAACACATCAAAACAAACAAGGAAACCTAAAATGCATTTGGAAAACAAAATTAACACCCTAAGAACATAAAAACATAAAATCATATGCAAAATAAACAATATAGCTACTAAAATACTCCTAAATAAGTATGCATTTTTTCATTGCATCAATCATACCTCTAAATTGCTTTTCATCAACCGGCTTGCCATTGTCATCCTTGTTGAGTTTGGTTGTAGTACTCATTGGAGTTTTGCTTGATTTGACTCTATCCATGTCAAACTTCTTGAGAATTTCTCTAGCATACTTGGTTTAATTATTGAAAATCCTATATTTGCATTACTTGATTTGAAGTCCAAGGAAGAACTTGAGTTCACCTATCATACTCATCTCAAATTCTCCTTGCATTAGTTTAGAAAATTCCTCTCACAAGCAATGATTAGTAGCACCAAAAATAATATCATCAACATAAATTTGAACAATTAACAAATTATGTTTGAATTTCTTTATGAAAAGAGTTGTATCAACCTTTCCTTTAGAGAAACCTTTCTCTAATAGAAGTTGCTCAATCTTTCATACCAAGCTCTTGGAGCTTGTTTCAATCCATATTATGCTTTTGATAGTTTGAAAACATTATTTGGATAATTAGAACTTTCAAACCCCGAAGGTTGTTCAACATAAACTTCTTCTTCAATAAAACCATTTAAAAATGCACTTTTAACATCCATTTGATAAAGTTTAAAATCCATGTAAGATGCAAATGCAAGTAGCATTCTAATAGCTTCTAACCTTGCAACGGGGACAAAAGTTTCATCATAATTAATTCCTTCTTCTTGATTATAACCTTTAGCTACTAGTCTTGCTTTGTTCCTAGTTATGACACCTTGTTCATTCATCTTATTTCTAAACACCCATTTGGCACCTGTAATAGGATGATGTTTTGGTCTAGGAACTAATGTCCAAACTTTGTTTCTCTCAAATTGATTTAACTCTTCTTTTATGGTAAGGACCCAAAATTCATCATTCAAAGCATCATCAATATTTTTAGGTTCAATTTGAGAAATGAAGGCTAAATTAACAATAGACTTAAGTTGAGAACAAGTTGTTACCCCTTGTGTAGTATTACCGATGATGAGATCTTGAGGATGTGTTTTTTGAATTGCTAATCTTTTGAAAGATCATCCTTTAAAGTAGATTGAGGCACCTCCTCACTTTCTTCCTTCTTTGGACCTTCAAGTTCCAAAGGTTTGCTAGTATTTTCTTCTTGAGCATTTGTATCCACAAGTTCACCTACATCATCATCAATACTACAAAAATCCTTTCTAGGATCAAACGAGTTAGATTCATCAAATACAACATGCATGGACTCTTCAACTGTAAGAGTTCTTTTATTAAATACTCTATATACTTTACTAGAGGTAGAATAGGCTAGAAAAATTCCTTCATCGGCTTTACAGTCAAAATTTTCAAGATTATCCTTGGTGTTTAATATAAAGCACTTACATCCAAATACTATCAGATATGAGATTTTGGGTTTTCTATTGTTCCAAAGCTCATAAGAAGTTTTATTTAAAATTGGTCTTTTGAAAACTCTATTTGAAACGTAACAAGATGTATTAACAGCTTCCGCCCAAAAGTATAGAGGTAAATTATACTCATGAAGCATTGTTCTAGCCATTTCCACAAGAGTTTGATTTTTTCTTTCAACTACCCCATTTTGTTGAGGAGTTCTAGGAGATGAAAATGTATGTGAAATACCATTTTCATTATAAAAGATTTTGAAAAATTCATTTTCAAATTCAGTTCTATGATAACTTCTAATTGAAGAAATACAAAAACCTTTTTCTTTTTGAACCTTTTTCTTTTTGAACTCTTTTTGCAAAATTTTTAAAAGCTTTAAAAGCACCATTCTTATGAGCAAGAAAACACACCCAAGTAAATCTAAAGTAGTCATCAACCAATACATATGCATAGTGCATTCCACCGAGACTAGCAACTCTAGTTGGACCAAACAAATCCATATGTATAAGTTTAAGTGGCTTAGAGGTTGACATAACATTTTTGAGCTTAAATGAAGACTTGGATTGTTTTCCCTTTTGATAAGCATCACAAGGTTTATCCTTAAAGAATTCAAGTTTCGGTAGGCCAATCACAAGCTCATGTTTACAAAGATCATTTAATAGCTCAAAATTTGCATGTCCTAACCTTCTATGTCATGTCCATGTGTTATGGGAAATTGCCATCAAGAATTTAATATCTTTGTTATCAATTTTATTTAAATCAATAATATAGACATGATCACCTCTTTCACTACTAAAAATTACTTTGTCTTCATCAAGGCTGCTAATAAAGCAATTTTTAGGATAGAAAGTGACTTTTTTTTCCCATATCACATAATTAACTTATACCAAGCAAATTATGTTTAAGACCATCAACAATAAATACATGATGTATAGATAAGGATTGAGAATTATCAATTTCTCCAATGCCAATAATCTTTCCTTTTGCATTGTCTCCAATGGTTTTATGTCCTCCATCCTTAGCATTAAGCTTATTGAACTGCTCTGTCTTCAGTCATGTATCTTGAACATCCACTATTAAGATACCATTTACTTTTTATTCTTGTGGACTTCAAACAAACCTATAAAATGCAATTTACACATTCTTTTGAACCCAAACCTTTCTTGGCCTAGGTTGGTTAGTCTCAAGGTAATCCAAAGGAAGTAAGTTTAAGTGCAATCTTTTATAGAAGCACACATTGCTAGAGTGACCTTTGGTCATGCAGTAAAAATAATTAACATTGGCAAATTTATTTCTCCTAGGATGATATGCTTTCCTAGTGTGTGAAACATGCCTTGTGTACTGTGATGGTGAATTCTTTCTATAACTCTTTTGAGTGAGAGTGTGAGACATACATTGGTAATGACAATGTGTATTTTGATAGGTTTGTGTAGCATGTTTATGTGCATTATGTTGTGTAGTATGCTTATTATGATTATGTCTAGTGTACATATAAGCATGCTTTGGTTGTGGTGCTCTAGTTTAAGCCTTACCTCTTTGTGTCGATGAAGGTTGAGTCTTATTGGACTTTCCCTTATGGTTCGACACATGAGACCTCTTAGCTTTAAAGGCTTGAGTCTCATTTTTGGATGTAGATGCAATAGAATCATATGATGCTTTAATAAAATTAATGTGTGATGATGATGAGGGATTCATTCAATTTTTGTATCCAATTCCATAAGTATCTTTATGAAATTTTTGAGAGTCAAGAAGACTATCTAAAGTTTCTTTCCCCTTTTGGAATTTAGAAATGGAATTCTTTAACTCTAAGACTTCTTTAGAAAGTTTATGATTTTCATCATTTGCTTTCTTGAGTTGGTCTTCCAAGGAATTTGAACATCCCAAATCACTTGCAAGTTTTTCATTTGATTTAACAAGTTTAGAAAAATCATTTTTCAAGTTTTCAAATTCCTCGGATAAGCTAGTAAACTTATACTTGTAAAACTTTTTCCTAGAAAGTAAGCTAGTATATTTATGCATAATTTTGCTTATGATAGAGCTCTCATCATCATCATCATTATCACATGCACAATAATCATCACAAGATGAGTTAGAAATAGATGGTACCTCATTTTTATCCTCAAGAGCCATGAAGTAAATGTTGGCCACTTCTTGTTGTTCCTCTTCTCTTTCGGATTCGGAGGAGTCATCTCAAGTAGCCTTGAAAGCCTTCTTTTTATCCTTTGCTCCCTTGTTCTTGAATTTGAGTTTGGGGCATTCACTTAGAATGTGTCCTAGTTTCTTGCATTCATAGCAAGTAACTTCTTTGGCTCTCTTTTTAACATCTCCTTCATATTTTTTGTTGTCTCTAGTTCTTGAGGATTGTTGTTTTCTCAAGAACTTTTTGAAGTTTCTTGTGAGCATGGCAATTTCATCATCTTTATCACTAGAATCTTTAATTTTTTCTTCTTCACTATCATTTTGTGAAGCTTTTATTGTAATGCTTTTCTTCTTGTCTTCCTTCTCTTCTTGCTCTTTACCTTTTTGCTTTATTGTAAGCTCATAGGTGAGAAGCTTTCCAATAAGTACGTCGATTGAGAGAGTTGAGAGGTCTTGAGCTTCCTCAATTGAAGTAACTCGAGATTACCAATCCTTCTTAAATAGGATTCTTAGAATCTTGTTGTTTACTTCTTCCTTGGAGAAATGTTTTCCAACTTTCTTGAGGGTTGTGAGAAGAGCCAGGAGATGGTTTGTCATCTCCGTGATAGATTTGTGTGGCTTTATTTTGAAGAGTTCATACTCATACATATGGAGTTGAACCTTCTTGCTTCTAACTTGTACATTTCCTTTATAGTGGTTTTCCAAGGTTTCCCACATTTTCTTGGCAGAAATACAACATTGAAGCTTGCTACTTTCTTCTTTTGTCATAGAGGATGCTATGGTGATCATAGCCTTTTTTTTCTTTATATTTTCTTCCTTTTGATCATTACTCCATTCATCTCTTGAGAGAATAGTGATTACACCATCTTTGGTAGCTTTAGGAGGTTCCGATCCTTTTAGGGCACTTTCCTAAAGTCTAGATTCATTATCTACATATAGCTCCATTTTGAATTTCTAATTTGGATAATCATTACCATCAAAGAAAGGTCTAAGAGATAAGGTGAAAAATGCCTTAGAGGGGGGTGAATAAGGCAATCGAATTCAAATCGACAGTAATTGAATTTTAAACAAAAATAGAAACAACGTTGGGAAGGAAAAATGAAGAACACAATGATTTAAGGAGTTCGGATTCAACAACAATCCTATGCCTCCACCTAACTTATCCCCAAGTTAGGATTTTCAGTCACCCACAATCTTATTCACAAGATTGAGATTACACAAGAGTTTAAGGCCCACTCTTACAACCTTACAGACAAGAGTTTCTAAGCTCACTCTTAAACCAAATCCCAAGTGTTTTAATGGCTAAACACTTAAACCAATTCCTTTAGAAATAAATCTCACTTCCCTTCTAATCTATCGCCAGACTTAGATGAAGTAGAAATTCTATTTCTAACACACAACCAACTCTCACAAAAGTTAATGAAACAGAGAATGAATAAATTGAAATTTGAGAGCTTTGATGAATGCTTAAGAGAGAATAAATGATAATTAATTTTCTTGGGTTTCTTAGCATTCAATGGAGCTCTTGGAGGTGTTTATATAGATAAACACTCAAAAATATAGCTGTTGGAATATAGCCGTTGTCTTCAAAAAATTCCCATTTTTTGTTGTCAGGAGCGTCACTGAAAATAGACAGTAAAGGTGTATCAACACATTCCGTGCAGCGGACCCGTGTGTGTTAATTTTTGCACAACACGGTCCGTGCAACAGACCCGTGTGCGTTAATTTTGTGCAACACGGTCCGTGTACTTCTGCACGCCTCACCAACATGGTCCGTGCAATCAGACCCATGTGCATTAATTTTTCTGCACGCCTCACCAACACGGTTCATGCAATAGACCCGTGTGTGTGAAATTCTTCTGCACGCCTCACCAATGCCAACACAGACCGTGCAACAGACCCGTGTGCGTGAATTTCGTGAAGCACGGTCCGTGTTGACTCACACGGTCCGTGCACCTTTAACTGGCCTTACCTATCTTCATGAAAGTTGTAGATAATTATCTTATCTTTCCATAGCACTTTCAATCAGCTCATTTGGACATCTTTATCTCAAGATATTGCTCAAATACTAAGAGCTGCTCAACATAAGATTAATGCTGCATATGCTGATTTTGATTCAATATTTCGATATCCAAATGAACTTAGATTTTGACGAGTAAGATCAATATGGAAAGCTTAAGATGTCTACTTCAAATGTTAAGAAGACCTCTTCCTCATTTTAGATCTCTAAGGGTCCTGAAATCTTCCTTGAATCTCGGAGGTCACATTATCTTAAATAAACATGTTAAATGCTCAAAATTAAGATTGTTAAGATCAAAATCAAGATTGATTATTGATAAGGTCAACAATTTTACTTGAGAAAGATTAATTGTTAATATTGAAAACTCATGAATTGCAAAGAAGAATAATTAATTTCATGTAATCAACTTAATTAAAATATAGTGATGCAATCCCCGACATTATTTTCATCATTTGCTAAAATTTAAATTAGTTGATTTTCATTTTATAAAATTTATTCTTAACAATTTGCATAATTAAATTTTTATTTTACTTTATTTTATTTGTAATCATTCTTAGTGTTAGTGTTAATTTTGTTTAATTCAAGATCTTAATTTTTCTTTTTGAATTTATATTAAATGTTAACCTTAAACAACAAGGAATTAGTAAATAAGTGATTAGATTAAAAGTCTCTGTGGGACGATATCTTTTTATACTACTTGTCGATACCGTGCACTTGCGGTTTTCACCAACAGGGGCTCAACATACATCTAGTTTTTCATGTGAACAATCTACAGCCTCACCTTGTAGATAAAGAAGACGCCAGTAGAAACCAACCCAAGAGACCTCCAATCTCTAAGTTTGAATCAATAATGAAGATTGTCGAAGAGATCCTAGTAGAGAGAGTATTAGCTTCCAATTGGTGCAGATACAAGGAGTACCTAGTGAAGTATAAGGACCAAGGTGAGGAAGAAAATAGTTGGGAGAAGGAAGATGATCTGAAAGCTTTCAAGTACAAGATCGAGCAGTTCATTAAGTCACAATCGACGAGGGCATCGACCGCTTGAGTGGGGGAGAATGCCAAGGGGTAGCATTTTGTAATCATATGGGCATTTTAAACATTTCATATTTATTTTATTTTACGTAATTTCAGGGGTGTGATGGATGGAACATTATGATGTCTCCTCCTACCAAACTCCATTGTGCTCCTTATGCTCTTTAGGAGGGAGTGACTAGTTATCAAAGGCCTAGGGCTGGAGATCTAGGCACTATAGATGCTGGGTGTATGCACTTCTCTTAGATATGTTCCCCCTTGCCTACACCTTGGGGAGCACAGTGTTTGAATTGATGTATTGTTTTTTATGATGAATCACAAAAGTAGTCTCATTATATTCATCTCGTGTGCGTTATCGATTGTGTTTGTACTTGCCCATTGGACTACTATGTTGGCTTCGCAGGTCTTGACTCAGATGCTAATATATTTTTTCTTGTGCCTTTACAGAATTACTAATCTATCCCTGAGACTGACTTGTTAAAAAATGTTTTAAACAAGTGTCACACAGTCCCTTTTGTGAAATTTTTACGAGTCTGTGACATTTTAGGGACCCCTACCACTCCATTACAATAAATACCTAATTTAATTTTTACCATATCTTATAGTAATAGCATGCACTTGACACTTTTGTTATATAGTTTATTTTTAAATTAAAATATTATTTAGACAACCTTGCTAAAAATTAAAATTAATATTTTAAACTTTATTTAACTTAAAATAAATATTTATAATTTATATTTTTAATAAATTAATATATTAAAATAATTTATTTGTACATTATAAAAATAAATTTATATATATAAATAAGTTGGACCATTGAGCATGCGTAGATGTAGCGTTAGAGATATAAATTAACATGCATGTATACACTACACCGCACACGTACGCTCAAAAATTAAATTGATATAGAAGTACGCGTGAGTGAGGCCAGGCCATCACCATTTGACCATCTTCTTCGTTACCCACACGGATGGGGGAATCCATTTCTCTGTTCACACTGGGTCAATACAATCAACCCAACACTTATTATTATTAGGTGTTTAACAACCGACTTGCAAAATATTTAGAATTGATTCAAAAAAATTCAAGATAATTTGATTATTGTCGAGTTGAGCTCGAGCTACTCAAATAGTCTATTAAATCAAGATCAAATTCTTAAATATGTGATTCGGTAAATTCATGAATTTAATCAAATCTAATTAAATTTGTATATATTTATTATTTTTTTTATTTTAATATAATTATAATACATCTTACCGTAGTCAAATTCGAACTCAAGTTGAGT
The DNA here is from genome assembly GCA_949671775.1 of Mallotus repandus. Taxonomy (NCBI): domain Eukaryota; kingdom Viridiplantae; phylum Streptophyta; class Magnoliopsida; order Malpighiales; family Euphorbiaceae; genus Mallotus; species Mallotus repandus. Next base: position 18,595 of record CATIWM010014121.1, on the reverse strand, counting down.
ATGAATATTTTAAAATATATATTTTTAATTAATTAATTGAATTGAGTTTAAATTTAAAAATCAAGTTGAACTCGAATTTAACATACACATTACTTATTATATTATAAAAATTTCAAAAAAAATATAAATCCTTATAACAACTAATTAAATCTTTAATATAATGGAACAAAAAAGTTCATGATTTTTTGATTTAATAGGATCATATTTTTTTTTTTTAAATTTGATATCTTTTATTAGTTTGATAAGTTGCAAGCTGACTATTTAAACATATTATGATATTTTTATTAAAAAAAAAACATATTATGATAGTTACTTACTAAAATAAAAAATTATTAACGTTCTTTACTCTATTTAAAGTGTCTAAACGATAATTTTATATAACTTAAAATAAAACTATTTAAATTAAATTAAAAGCGTTTTATAAGTGATAATTTTCACAATTTGAAATGTAAAAATAATTATAAAAAAATTTGACAAAATGTGCCCAATTTAAAGGATCATAAATGTATTATACTTTATATTTTTATCATTGTGCAAAATTATTATTGCGCTAGTCCCGCTTAGTTAAGTGTGGAGAAATTGGTTGTATACTGCCCTCCCCTTTCCATAGTCCTTCAATTTCAATAATAATAGTAATAATAATCATAAAAATAATTAAATAGTTCAAATAGAAAAATATGTGAACATTCTGTTAAAACGATAAAAGATTGAACTTTTATTTTTTTATTTTTTTTATTATCATGTTGAAATTTAATTACTTAATTTAATTATTAAAAAAATAAAAATGATATTTTTTTTATTCATAATATTCTAAAATAGAGAAAATTAAAATTAAAATTAAAATTAAAATTCAGAGCTTATTATTTTGTTTTTTGATGAATTTTATTGAAGGAGAAGGGGAAGGGAAAGGAGGGAGAAGAGATGGGGGAAGGGCGGGCAGGCTTTTTTCGGCGGTGGGCAAAGGGAACAAAAGTGGGGTCTGCCTCCAAATTGTTCCTATCTAAGAAGCCCACGTGGCAGCCGCCCTACGAATGGAGCCTTAAAGCTTTGCCCATGTGGCATTTCTGTCAAGTGGTAAATTGGCCGTTTTGTTACGTCCCGTCACATCCCCTCTCTCTTCCTGCTTTTGCAGACTCTCTGTCCCACCTTTCCTCTCTTTTTATTTTTTGATTTTATATATTTTTTAACAGTAATTTTTCTTTTAGCAGTGTTGTTAGTTAGTATATACGATGAGATTACCATTGTTAGTTTGCTAGTTTGTTAGTTGTAAGAGGGAAATGAGATTTTTTTTTTAAATCTTGACATTTTAACAGTTCAAATCCTGGCTTTGGTTTAAGCGCACTAAAAATAATTTTTTTTTAAAAATTATATGCATTACTTATGTATAAGAGGACATATATATGAAACTATAAAAAGGAATGATGTAAAATCAATTTCATTTTTCATAAAAAAAAAAAATCCTTATTATAGTATAAATATTTATATTTATATAAATAAAAAATTATTTTTATTTAATTATAACGATTAATTGATTATTTTTACTACTAAACCCGTAAACTTGTATGGATAGTTATATTATGATGTTTATTAGGAATGGAAATCAGATGAATATAGTTTGAAAAGAGCACCTTTAATTAATTTTTTAACACCTTTTTTAATTATATAAAACATATACAGCACACATTGAATTAAAAATATCACATATTTTTTTATAAAATTATGACAATTTTCTATAGGTACTTTTAACTCATATAATTTAAATATATATATTTCACAACCGGCGTATATTTTTCATATTAAAGAAATATGATAAATTTGTGGAGTTGTGTAGTAGATATAATAATATATGTGGATTTTGAGTGTTTCTTTTAACACTTAATTATTGAATTAATAAAATATCAAGAAAAAAAAAATCATAAAAAGTAATATTTATTATTAAAAAAAAGGTTATGAATTATAAAACTTTGAATAAAATTTAAGTTAAAATATAAAATATTATAAAAAACAACAAAGAAAAATTAATAAAAATTCTGATTGAATGATTTATGAGATCAAATGTCAAGCGCTCTCTATTCATCCCGATTTTTGAAGCTGGATTGCGGTTTAATTGATAGTAAAATACATATAAATAGATTTGCATATGAAGTTTTTTCCATTCAAGGGGCTATACAGAAGTTCAAGCGGAATAGCCATTTATCTAAAATTTATTTTCTTATGAGGAGAGTTAATATTGTATTACTTTTATTTGTTAGGAACCATTACAATATCTGTTTGATAAAATTTTCAGTATGAAAATGTTAGATAAGAATTTAAAAAAATAGACACAAAACATTTATTTTTTTACATTTAATACTTTGAATTTTTTTTTATCATAAAAGTTTCTATTAATTTAAAATTTGAGCGGATTGTACTCGAAACATAATGCTGATATTTTTGTAATTTTATATATTTTTGTTGTGCAAGGTCAAAGGGCAAAGGCTATGAAAAATAAGAAAATATTTATTCAATGTAAATTTTGTAAGAAGCATTAAATTTGGCTAGTCAATAATGAATTACGAAGGGGCCCAAAAATTGGTGTTTGTTCCTGCAGAATTCAGCTGTCTTGCTCTCTCTCTGCAAATTTTTAGTGTCAAATAAAAAAAAAAATTCTGAGGTGATAATACAGTGAACCCTCACCTTAAAAAGAAATGAATTAAGATTTTTTTTAGTAAAAAAAAAAAGGAAAATGAAGCAGACATGAGAGGACCTCACCTCACCTCACCTCACACTCAGAGTTAAAATAGTTAAATGAGAGGAAGCAATGAAAAGAGTAGCAGAGCACTGCACTGCACAAACAGTCTGAATTTTTAAACATGAAGCTGGCTGGCTAATGGCTATCTTATCCCCCCTTAAAATGGTGCTGGTTTTGAACCTCATTATGTAAGGATAAATGGGTAACCATGCTTTTTTTTTTTTTTTCTTTTCTTGAAAATGTTTGGTGGCGTGTGAATGGAATCCGATGGTGAATAAATGAATATGCATGTGTTGCTTGGGTGGATATAAGGTAAAATTCAGTCATTGGTAGAATTTTTTCTTCTTTAAAAAAAAATAAAATTATTTCTTGGTTCAATATATGAAAGTGAATGGGATTGGTGGAAGCTGGTAATTTATTTATTTTAGTTTTTCTGTTCTCTCATCAGATTACAGAAGCAGCAAATGTCATATGCATCTTTATCCACTCTCCTTCACACTATTATACAAAAGAGGCCTGTTTTTCTCTCTTTCTCTTTCTCTTTGCTGCTTTGATGATGTATATCCATTATTTTTTTTTGCTATCATTATTTTTAATATTTTATCCATTTCTATTCTAGAAATTTTTTATTCAGATATGTATCTATTCTCACACACATTGCCACTTGAATGCTCCTTTTTTATTGCCCAATTAATATTTTGGTCATAATTAGTGACCTAATTTTGGTTAGACCTACTGTTGAAGGGCTTTTGTAAAGTTTGCAGTGAATTTTATTCATGAAATAGATTATTGGGTATATATCAATTTTCAGGATTTTTATCATCAGGTTGGGTGCTAGTTTAGGTTTGATTTGTATTTTGCCACCTGAAAGGTTGTTTTCTTAATTTTTGTTTTATAATGTAAGGAATTTCACCACCTACTATATTTCAGAGATTGAACTCATACCCCCTTAATATCTTAAAAGGAAGCATTTGCCACTTTACCACTCAATCTTAATCTTGAAAGGTGCACTTGATACATCTTGTAATAGGTTTGGGGATGATCTCTTTGATGGTACTTAAGAGGAGGTCTACATTTCATGCCTTTTTTTTAATTGTCCTATTATTCTCTTTGATAAAAGGAAGGATTTGATTTTGACTATTTATTTATTTATATTTTTGCTATCATATGAACATAAGTGAAATCCTATGTTGAGGAAAGCTCAGGAAAATTCAGATATAGAGGTCATTGTGGTCCAAACAATAGTGTGAAGAAATGCTAATCACAAGAGTTGTTGAAGGGTAAGTGTATAACTATACTCAAGGCAAGGCAACCCAATAGAAATGAAAGATGATTAAAGAATCAGTTAGGTATAAACATTCTTAGGAATTTTACCTACTGTTACTTATTAAATATGCACATGACCTCTGCTTCTGAAGCCACTGATCATAGAGTGGAACATAAGCTATTGCTGATGGCAGAGTCATAGGGGGTGATGTTGTGCCTTTCTTGCAGAAATGTAGTTGTCCAGATGGTTTCTCTAGATATGGTGGTGCAGAATGGTATGAATTGCAATGATAGCCATTGGGTATTTTTTTTTTATCATTTGGTAATCATATTTGGAGAAGAGGAATGCATAATCCAATTCATTGGATTATGGGTAAGTTCTGAATTTTCTTCTTTTATAAAAATCTTAGAACTCGATGTGATCATCGTTTTTTAGTTAACAATTTAAGTTGTTTTGACTACCAAGAAACTACGTGGTATCAGAGTTTAGTTTTATCACAGCATTGAATTCGATTCTTAGCACCCCAATTCAATAAGAATATTTGTTCAATTTTCTACTGAAATTCAAATTCAGACTTGATGTTTGAGGTTGCACATGCGAGTGAGTCCAGTTGGTGAATAGGAAACGTAAACTGTTTTGGTGTTTGATATAAAGTCTTGGCCTATTTCCTTGACTATTAGGACTATTGGCAAATGACTTCTATTTTTAGATTGCTTGTTTTAGTAGGAAAAATAAAACCCATTTTACACGAGAAAAGTGAAGAATAAAATTTAAAGATGGTTTAAAAAGTTGCCCTACTTTGAGCTGTATATATTGGTAATCATTGGTTTCAAATCAAATAACTGTTGTATCAGTTGCCTTTTAGCATGTAAAGTAGTTGTTAGAAAAATTTTGTCGTTTTTATAATTCTTTTTCAAATCAAATTGGATTAATAAGAATTTGGTGAACTTTGAATGGAAAAAAAAAAACATAATCATTGATAGAAACTTGCTTTAATAAGAATTATAGATAGATACTCTAATAAAAATTGTTCATAGAAGGTGCATTGCTTTTCTTATTCTGCCTTCTAGGGCTAGAAGGCATGTTTTGTTGGATTAAATAATAAGTCAAGAAAACATTTAAGAGGTTTCTTTTGGGGATTGTTTAATTAGTATATTTTTTGGATAAAATGCTATGTTTTCTTCCCACATGTACTACAATTTATCCTTGTGAACAAGCAGTGTCAGTTGAATCTATATTACAAAATTAGATGTTAGTTCTAAATATGACTATTTTTTTTGGTTTAATAATTCTTTTCTCGTAAACTATAGTAGCTGCTGCTACTATGTTTATGTATAGTTACAGCGGTGATAAATTCTTCTCTCTAGGCTTTATTTTCACTGTTATTACTGCTGCCTGAAACCTCTGCTGCTAAAGGGCACAGTAGCCATGCCTGTGGCCCTGCAACTGTAACAAACAACCAATTAGAGTGAAACTTTTTAAGGTAAAAAAATGTTTTAATGAAAAGGGAAATAATATGAAAGGGAAAGGAAGAGGACGGTATGGAACATTTCTGTCTTTAACATGCTGTGTAATGCCTTTACAAAAGGTCCGAGTTCTTTGTTTCATATGAACAGACTCAAATCATGTTCATCATTTTGTTTTAAACAGAAAATATTGGAATTTTCTCTCACTCGTTCACTCTTTTTTTTTTTAAAATCTTTTTTGCATTTCATTTCCTAAATTAAAAAAATGAAAAAGAGAAGGTTACAACAGTAATGGAGATTCTTCTGTCAGTCTCTCTATTTAGGCTTTTGCTGACGTTTTTTGTTTAAAAAAATATTTTTAGCCTGCTCTCATGGTACTTGCAGGCAAGACACCAGTGTACCCATCAACCATTTTTTGTCCCAAAAGCCTTTTGCTGTCAAGAATCACTAGTAAATCAAGAAATTATGTTACATAATTCTTCCCAATTACTGAAAGAACCTTAACTTCATCAGTTCAAGAATCCATTCTTTTTTTTTTCTTTTGACATATTTCTACTTAGGAATCGCTGGTTATCACTTTTAGTTGGTGGCGAGGACCATCCTACTTTGCCTGTTTTAAGAAAATAGATTGTATTGATGGAGCAGTGCGTCAGGTTTGACATTTGTTAACTCTTGTTTGAAATGTAAACAACCTAGTCTTCAGACTAAACCACACGTCTCTTCTTAGGAAAAAAACCTGTCTATACTTATACAGGAACATATGTTACCTAGTGTACATGCTACATATATATCTATTGCTGCTTTGGAGTAATTTTTTATTTATATTTATGACACCGCTAGATTTTTTGAAATTGTAGTTGATTAAAGTGTGCAAGACAAACCGAAGTCGACTTTGAAGGAAATAGTAAGAAAAGACTTGCTCCTTTTAATTTTTATGAAGATATAGAGCACTAAAATAGTTTTTTTTATAGGAGGTTATTACCTAAATTTGGATGAATTTTACAATATGGACAATTTTTCTCTTTAAATCAACGATGATAAGAGTTTAATTCTGCACCTCATGATACCTTGGAGAAAAGTTACTATTTGACTATTCCCTCACTCATTATTAAAATAATTTTTTTTTATATATATACGTATAATTTTTATCCGGTCATGATCAATGATTGAATTTATATACCCCCTTGATGCTATGAAAAAAGTTTAATTTTTGACTATTCAACCTATGAGGTAGTATTTGTATGTTGATGTATAGGTTGAAGGAAAGTTTTTTTTTTTCTTAATGGAGGGGGAAAGAAGCATTTCACACAAGAGAAGAGGGAGTTGAGTTGAATATTGATGCAAAAATAATATCAATAATTGTCGTTGAAGGATAAGGGCAGAGCAGTAATAGAATAGAAACACCCTCCTAACTGCTTATTTAAAGAGGGTAATAGAAGGGTAACAAATATATATAGTTTTTGCCAAAACAGGAAAAAGTCCAAAAAATTCAAAAACCCTAGGCTGTCCTCAACTAGTATTTATAACACCCATGAGGCCCTCATCGGACCAGTACACCAGATCAGCCTCTGCCCCTTCTCTGCATTGTGTACTTTTGTCCTAAAGAATATAGGAAAAAAAAAAAAAAAGCAACAACAACAGCAAGAAGCTTGTTGTTATGTTCCTAAGTTTTGAGAGTGAGAGGAGAGGTGGAGATGAGGGGTAGATCATCATCTAATAAGCAAGAGAATAGAGAAGTAATGGAAATAGATAAAGTTAATAAGCATAAAGAGGAGCCTCATTTATCTGGTGCTTATATCCGTAGTCTAGTTAAACAATTAACCTCTTCAAGAACCAAAGAACCCATGAACTCCAAAGACCGTAGTTGTGTTGATGATGATGGCTTTTCTGGCCAAAATATGACCAAACTTAGTGAAGGTTTATGTGAAAACCAACAAACCCATCAACCTCAGCAACCCCAACAGCAGCAGCAGCAGCACAAAAAACAGGTTAGGAGGAGACTGCATACGAGCAGGCCTTACCAAGAAAGGCTTCTTAATATGGCTGAAGCTAGAAGAGAGATTGTTGCTGCTCTTAAGTTCCATAGGGCTTCTATGAAACAAGCTAATGAACAACAACAGCAACAACAACAACAACATCAGCAACATCAACAAGAGCAACTTCAGCGGCAGCAGCAACAACAGTCATCACTGTCAGTGCAACTTTCACCTCCTTCATGTTTTGAACAAGAAGGGAGGATAAAATCCAGGAGGAATCCAAGAATATATCCATCGAATACTACCAGTTTCTCTAATTATCTGGACAGTGTTTCTTGCACTTCTCTTTCTCATCATGCACCACCTTCTCCTTCTCCTCCTCCATATCCTTTTCTTTGGCCTAATACTTCTCCTATTCTTCCTTCAGCTGCAGCTGAAAATCTCAATTTTCCTCTCCCAAACCAAACCCTTGGCCTAAATCTGAATTTTCAAGACTTTAATGACTTGGACACTTCTCTTTACCACAGCAGCAGCAACCCATCATCGGTCTACTTACCATCATCATCTTCATCATCATTCTCTTCAGCTTCACCTTCTTTTTCCATTGCTACTGAAGATGTCCCTTCGATGGCACAATCACGAGAAGGGATATTGCCAACTGCAGTGACAGAATTCACCGACTCTTATGGTGGAGCTGGAGGATTGCACCAAGCGATAAACGATGAGGAGATGGCAGAGATCAGATCAATAGGAGACCAACATCAGATGGAGTGGAATGATACCATGAATTTAGTGACATCAGCATGGTGGTTCAAGTTCTTGAAAACCATGGAATCTGATCCAGAAGTGAAGGTAGAAGATGATGGTTACGAACCATTTGATCAAGTGATAGAATTCCCTTCCTGGTTGAATGCAAATGATGGATGTCTGCAGCAACATTTTGATGATTACTGCTCCCAAGATTATTACTATGATCCTTCCCTGCCTTGGTAAGAACCCAAATTCATAATAATAAATGAGGAAATGTTTTCTGTTCCACCATGCCTTTGCACCAGTACAGTACTTGATTTCAAATTACGTGATTTTAGTTTAATTATAAACAGTAACTTCATATCTTAAATTTGTATTCACCTAATCACACACAAATTAAGCAATCAAGGAGCCTTTTTCAGCTGTGACAATTTTTACTTTCTGAAAGTTTATGGCCTTATTAATGGCTTCTACCTTAGGCTTAAGCTAAGGGCTATGGTTAAAGCCCAGACAACAAGTTTGCGCTTGTGGCCTTGCTAAAAAGACTATTTTTCCCATTAGCCCATGATTTTTTTCCACTGTTTTATTATTTTATTGATTTATTTGCTTGTTTGTTTTATGATTATTATTTGGCAATTAGTTGTTGAGTGCTGGAAAGAATTTTATTTGATTTTATTTAATACACAACACAAATACAAAAGTGGTTGACAATTGATGAGTTCACTGATTAATCTATTGTTGTGATGGGCAGCATGGACATTGGAGAAATTGAAGGCATGGATGGGGAATGGCTAGCTTGACAAGGATTGATTGTTTTTTAGTTAATCAAATCTTTGGCTCTTTTGTTCTATTTTTTGTTTTTTTTTCTCCATTAGACTTTTATTTGGGGGGGCTAGTCTTTTAGAAGCTTTTTTTTTTCTTGAATGGTCTATAATAAGGCTTGCAAGGATGTTGAAGCTGGGAGGCCATGAAGGGCAATAATGTTGCTATAAGGAGTTATGTATGCATATCTCCTTATTGAGCTTATTATATGAATACTTTAATGTAGTACATACTCATCATTGTACCTTATTCTTTTTCTTTTTGGTAAGCTCTTTCCAATGTTTCAGAGCTGCTGCACATCTTTGTATAACATTTAGCAGAAGAGGTATTGGTATCTGCTGCATTTTGCTTCATCAGTGATGTTTCAATGGTGGGAAAGTGGCAACAACCTCTTTTCTCTTTTCTCTCTTTTTTATCCCTTCTTTAGCTACCCTTCATACCACTGTCACTTTTACGCCTCTTGTTTAGTACATTTGCAGCTAAAAGCAAAATTGGAAAAGGAAACTCTAATGAACTTTTCTTTTTTTCCCATAAAACTTTGTTGGGAGATCAATTTTTATCATCATTTGATTGCATGTAACAGTAAACAACTCTTCCTCTTGGCATCTTTTACAAGGTAAGATAAAAATGAAACCAGGTGCTATTATTTTATGACTTGTGAGCATGGATAGCAAAATATGGACAAATCTTGATCAAAGCACAATGCAATTATTTTAATTTATATCTCTTTATTTTAGGCAACAAATCATTGAGCATGCAACATGTTAATGTTAGTTTTATGGTGCAGAATCAGCCACTCAAGTGTGAAAGAATCCTGTTTTGGATCATGGGTCTATGGTCTATTATAACTAATATAATAGCACATGACTTGGTTAGGCAGCATGTTGGAAAATTATTAATCCATGAATTATTGTTTGCTGATGAATGGATGAGATTTTATTGAGTTTGTTTATTTTGAATCTTGCCTAAATAAAAGTCCTTCATAATCATAACCTATTATCAAATATGAGATTTTTTGGCCTTTTCTAGATTCCCAATTTCTCAATTATTTAACAAAATTTCAACTGATTTCTTCTGTGAATCTGTCAAATTAATTAGCAAACAGCACATATACTTGGCTCTTTGCGTCAATGTGCAAGAGCCAAAGAAGCTTAATTAATCATACAAAGAACTCATACAAATTTCCAAAGATTAGCACAAGAAACTCCTTTATTGCATGATCTATATATTGATACACCCCGTATATTTTAGTACAAATTTTTATAACTATGTGGCTGATATAGTGTAATTTTAATTTTTATTCTCTTATACTCTAGCAATAGCCATGGTAGACAAAAATAGCTAGCTATTATGCATCTATATATCATCTTTATTTTCTTGATAGTCTTGGCTGTTGTAAGGGCTGAAAGCTTCCAATAACAAGTTCCTCTTCCTCCATTGATTCCACCCCATCTCCTTACATATCTCATCACTGTGGTTGATACTATAAGTTGAAATGCAATGCCTCTTGTAAAATCTTGTGGTTCTTTTCATGATCTCTATTTCTTCAGTTGTTTGATTGATCATATTTTTAATACTAGGAAGCTTGAACCTGTTATCAGCAAGCCTAGCTAGCCATATGCACCTTAACTCTGCTGTGTGCAGATTGGACACACTCTCAATGTACCCCACAAATGCCATGTTGGGTATTAATGGATGAATTGTTCCCCTGCCACAGAAATATGCTTTTTTATCAACCCTTTTATCATTTTTCTGTTATAATCCTTTTTAATGTATGATAATCACACACACAATTTGTCTATAGAATATGCCTTAACATGTTTCTGAGGATCTTTTACTAAGATCCTAGGCATGTGCAATTATATACCATGCATCAATTTTTTTTTGTCATACACCAAAGGGAGGAAGGAACACCAATATGGAGGTGCGGAGTTTCAAATTTGAGGTCCCATAATGTTCATGGTGGCAGTTTGGCTATCCAAGCCAAGTTTCGCAGGCACCATGTATCAATTTTTAATAATTGTTAACTATTAACCAAATTGAAACATAATTGTTAGATATTAAATCAGTACTGATTCGAGTATCTGTCTTATAACATAAATAATTACACTTAATATAATAACTCAATGGTTTGAATATTTATCTCGTAATAGGACTTTATTGGGTAATAATATTAATATTAATGCTATGAATTTGAGATATTAGATTACCTGTACAGTGGCATGATCCCAGAGGAGTCTGTTATTAGGCTAGAGAAAGGCTGTGGCAACAAGTCTTGGAGCTTCTTTTTCCCATCGTAACCAGTAGCAAGAAGCACCACATCAGCTTCCAATTTGGTGTTGTCTTCAAATTCAATTCCTCCACTCCAAAACCACCATTTTGATGCCCTTTTGAATAATATATTCCCCTTATCCGCCTCCTGAAAGAATTCCTTTGGCAAGATAGCCATTTGGCAAGATGCATAATCCTCCACAAAAGGGTGATCTGGTTTCAATCCATACTTCACTAGAGGAAGCTTCCAAACCAAGTAAGACTCTATAAACTTGGAAATTGCCTTTCTCTGCCCAAGCAAGGAAAAAAAAACAATTATGAAGTTGTATAACAGTGATAATTTTTTTTATTTTTGATTAGATTATATATGCATATACATATACATACCATTGGAGACAAAAGGAGGCATAACACGGTCTTGAAGAAGCTTTCATTGGGCCTTTCATGGAGAAATTGGGAAGACCTTGTTGAAAAGAACAAGAAAAATGGCAACCCCCATATCCAGTATGATGGAACCGTCCAATGTAAAGTCCTTATCACCATTGTGCACGGTTTACCTCTTGGTCCTTTTTAATTTCATTTTCAAACAGCAAAGCAATAAAACATGTCAAGACAAAATATAACCCACTTTTCTTTCTTTCTCCTTCAATCTATAGTGTAGAAATAATTGTAGCCAAGAAAACGACCATCACCTCATTTGCTATGCAATTCCTAACAAAGAACAAACTATATTTTTTTCCCAATTCAAGTTATAAAAATATATACATTAGTCATCCTCTACAGGACTATTTTTTTTTCTAACAATATTATTCCACCTAGAATTTTTCACACCCTTGCCCTTGTCAATGAAATTTCTAGTACTTTTTCTTAATGTTATAGTAATGGAATATGCTAGAATAATTCTAAAATTTCCAATGCCGTTTTAATTAAGGCATGTTGTCTGTGCGAGTGCTAAAACAAAAAATTAATTGCATAAATTTTGATTTTATTAAATTAAAAATTTAGTTAATCATATATTTATACAATTATATACAAATTACGAGTTGAACTCCGATATTTTTACATGAGTTGAAAATATTTACTGTTATTATTTATTCATTTTTAATAGTTAATTTCTTCTTTTTTTCACAAATTTTTTAATAAGAAAATACTATATTAATTGTGGGTGCATTTTATTTTTCGAATTAGCAAGGCAAGGGTAGTGACTAGTTGGTTTTGTACATATGTTGGATAATCTTCCATCGGGTTGACCTAATAATTCTATGATACAATCAATTAATTAATTAGAGAATAGTAACATAAGCTTGAGTCAACACACACTATGGTACAAGTGAAAAAACGTGTAGGGGAAAGTCAACTTTTGACTTGTTTGACTGCTGTGTCCAAATGCAAACAGTGTTATTCAGAAATGAATATTTGCACAAAATTGAGTTATTTCTGAATTATTCCTATGGGTGGGTCAACTTTTAAGTCACCTTTCTCTCATTTATTTTTTCACTTTTAAGAGTTCGGTCTACAATATTGCAATTGTATGTCCCCTCACTCTTAGCCTCTTGGCAAGACTATTGAAAACATTTCGGTGGATTTTAGGTTTGAGATCACTTTCTCCTCTCTTTTGATAAAAAAAAAAAAAAAAAATTACAATTGTACAACTAGCTAGTATACTGTTTATACAAAAGAAGATTCAATTTATTTATATTTGGCCTTTGTTTAAATCAACTGCTAGAATCCAACAATTATCTAAGTAAAAATAGCTTTCTGTTAGCTAATTTTAATAATTGTTGGTAGAAATTTTTTATATTTTTATATGTATAGGTATGTGTGTATATATATATATATATATAATGCATCTAAAATTAACTGTATAATATATATACCTTGATTGGCCTCAGCGCACTCAACAGCTAAATCAATTGCTGATTTCTTGTAGCCAACAATGGCAACTTTCTTTCCTTGCAATAGGTGACGAACACCCTCTTTGTCTAGTTTAGAGTAATCCATGGAGTGCATGACCTTGCCATCAAATGCTTCTTCACCCTTATTTGGTGGAAACACAGGCATTCTTTTTACATCTCCATACTTCCCGATGCATACCACAAGCAACTCGAAACCGTACCACTGCATGCACCAAATATTATACTTTAATAGGATCAAGATTTTATAATTAATGAAAATCGTAAGAATAGAAACCCTTAAAAGTTCACATATATTATTATATATACTATGTTCAAAATTCTACAAATTTATCATATTTATCTTACACGCGCGCACACGGACACATATATGTAGTTAAATTAATAGTTCAGTGACCGCAGCATAAAAATATTACTAGTATTTCTGATATATCTAATCGACAAGGGATAAACCTGAACACCCTGAGACTGATTGGTCTGCACAGCAACCTCCCAAACAGGATAGCCTGTCAAGAGAGTGCCATACTCCCGTGGTTTAACGTCACGCTGGGTGGTTTCACAGTGGCCGCCGACGTATCGAATGGCCACCACCCTAGAATTGAACCTGACAAATTTCAGGACATCAAAATGTGTAGCATAGCTATTCAAGTATTCCAGGATCTCTTCATGGGAAGGAAAACTTGAGTTATCTCTTTCAAGCCAAGGAAAATCTGAGAACTCATAATAACAACGAGGTGTCTGGAGTCTAGTGGAAGTAAAAGAACAATGTTTCCACACTCCACCAATAGAGCCAGTGGCTTCGAACACCACTGGACTGTAAGTGGAAAGCTGTTTAGCTGCAGCAATGCCGCTAATACCAGCACCAATGATCCCTACTTTGTGGGTCTGAAGGTAGTTTTGCTCATTCGCCATTGTTGGGTTTGTTGATGATGTAGTATTGTATGTATACAAGTAACAGTTTGCTATAGATAGCTTAGTTTTGAATTTGATCGGTGTGTGTGTGATCTACAAGGTTTGTGACCCTTTTTATAGTTGGAGAGGTGATCACTTTCTCTTCATAAATTATTATACATTATTTAATGCAACTTAGTTAGGAGTTGAATGGTATTCCCTTTTTTAATTTTAAATTTTTTATCTATTCCGAGTGATATTCTCTATTTTGATAATTTTATATATAATTAGACTTGTGGAAAATATTTTGTCTTTGGAAAATATTTTCTCTAGAAAATATTTTTCAGAAAAAATATTTTTCTATATTTGGTTGCGACACTAAAAAAGACAATAAATGAGGAGAGAAGACATTAAAAAATAAAAAGAAAGACAATAAATGAGAAGAGAAACATTGAAAAATATATTGGAAAATGTTTTCCCATCTTTAAAATGGGAAATCATTTTTCCTAATTTTAAAGTAATTTTTTTTACTTATTTTTTTTTAAATAATCCAAACACAGAAAAATAAGGAAAAATATTTTCTAAAAGAATATTTTTTACAAATAAACGGAGCCTTAATTTTAAAATGTTTTTAGATCGTAATTATAATTGAAAAAAGAAATAAAGAGTTTTTATTTACTTGTTGAAGCAATGAATTAATTAAATTCGAGTTAATTGTATGCTTATATATATATTTTTTATATTTTATTAAGAACCTTATTAATGGAAAACAATATATATATATACACATTTTTTTGAAAATTATTTTTTTCCCTTTCATGAATTTTTAATATATATTTTATCAATATTTTTTAATTAATAAAAATAAATAAGTGATAAATACGTAAAATAATAATCAACTGGGTATTTGGGTATATAATAATACACTCTATAGGCCAAGCTAGAAATAATTGAGACGTGTGCATGAAACCGAGTAACCCATTATATTTAACAAACTAAACAGTGTACATGCATATTGTAGCAACTAGCTTAGCAAGTTCATTGATTAATTAATATGATCGTGGAAATAAATATATATTTATATGCATGATTTTGAAGAACAATTAGTAAACATGAAGTGGGAAAATGATTACCAACATGAAATTATTATTGTTTATAGAGATTAGTTAGGCCTTGGGAGATGACTCACTGCTTTGAATTCCCTGCGTTCCCATGTATGCTTCTATGTATTTGACCTTAATATCATTCATCTTTATACCATACAACGTACAATATATATATATGTTCTTGATTCTCTCTATCAAGAAGTCAATTCAAAATTTTAAATCTTATATATAAATTTAAATTATCTATTCCAATTTTTTTAAATGACATTTTTTTAATTTAGAAAAAATTTCAATCCTTACATTAATATCACAAAAAGCAGTTTTTATCATCTGATTATTCAATATTTGACTGATAAATTAAATTGTAATATATTAATTTATTAGGAAAAACATTTAATAAAATTATCATATGAACGCGGAATAAATAAAATCAACCCACAGTCAACAGCTTTTACAATGATATCAAACTCATAAAACTATTCAAATAATACTCGTTGATAGTGAAAATTTTAGTTAACTAGTAGATGCCTCATTCACATAACATATAAATAGGTAAATTTTCTAATATCATTTGTTCCCCGTTTGATATATGGATCTTCATTCAACATTCAAGTATGAGCATATATAGAAATGTACTTACTCAACATTGATGCTTCATTAATTAGTTGGCTCAGTTACAAATTTCTGATATCAGAATACAGACAATCTATAAACTCGATGGTTGGTATAACTATATCTATAACTTCTTCTCGATCAACCAAAAATAAATGAACAAATAATGAAATGATATTCATCTGTTGATTTATTTAAGTGTATTGACATTATAAGTCTAAGTCTTGCTGAGAAAGAATGTAAAAAGTTTTCATTCTTCGAATTGACAATATGATAAGGATGAAAAAAATCTTTTATCAATTAATTTTACGCAACTGTATTTACCACAATACGAATTTAAAATATCGTTTAAATAAGAATAATCACTTACTAACTGATTCTACGTTATTGGTTGAGATTTTTAATTTTTTTATACAAAGAGTTGCATAAAAAGACAAGATAAACAACATATGACATTAATTTAAAGATATCTACTCCAATATATTATACCTAATGACTAACTTTGTGTCAGAAAAAATAGTTAAGTGGTAATTTTTCTTCAAAAGCATTCTAATCCGTTGTCAATTTAAAAGGAAATGACTATTTTTTGTTGTGTAGTCCACTAATCATATGACTTCTCTATTAAAAAAAACTATATAATATTTTTATCAATCAATCGTAACATTTTGATGCAAATAAAAATTTCTTTTCGTTTAATAAGATGACTTTGAATATGTGTTTTTATATAGTTTAAGACATATTTAAATTCTAAATTTATTATAAGTGAAACTCGCATTTATCAATCTAAATATCTATTAATTAACTAGTGTTTGTTATCATATATATAATTTTTTTTTATTTTGCTTCAATTATCCTTAGATAAAACACGCATTAAATGATGATTATTTATAGCAAAAATAATGGTAAAATATACTTTTATAAATATTTTTGGATGAATTCTAGGAAAAACTAATTAATTAGGGAGGAATAATGTATACTGGGTAAAGCCATTCTTCCTGATCTTCCAAGTTCAAAGCAAGCAGGCGGTACATTACAATTGCAACACTCTCACTCTCTTTTTGCGCAAATTAGATTGGAGAAGCATTGAACATAGCCTTGTTTTGGTGCAGCAAAGTTTCAAATTCTAGGTTACTTACAGGTGAAAACATCAGGATTTCAATGATACATATATGTATAGGCTTTTGTATTGTGTTTGTATTGTGTTACCTTGTTGTTATTGTATTGTCAATGTCTGATCAATTAATAATTAATGGAATTTTTAGTTGTCAAATCCAAGAAAAAGAAATTACAAATCTTTATAATTTATCATCTTAAAAGTATACGTTGTTAATTTCTTGTGGAATTGAACTTCTAATGGGTACCAAAATAAAGACTAACAGAAAAGACAATATTTGAAATTCTACAAAGAAGAACAGAGAAGATTTCAAATTCTACATATGCATGAATCTTTCTCTGTCTCTTTATTTTGGCAATTGATATTATGCATTGTGATGAAAGAAAAATTGCATACAGTCCAGGAAAATTCCAGGAAATGAGGTGCCAAAGAAAGTGCCTAGCTAATTGATTTGGAGTAAAGAATTTAATTTGATTATATATATTAAGAATATGCATATATATTAGGAAAAAATAAAAATTTAAAAGAATAATTTAACATAATCATAACATAATTTACTTCATCTTTAGATAAAAATGAGTTTTATTGTTTATATTTCAATAATAATAAGTAATTCCGAGAGTTATATAAAAATTTATGTATCTCACTTTTATTAGAATCTCACATTAAAAATATAAAATTCAAAATCTCTAAAGTCCAACTCTCTCATTCGTGGGCTCCCCATTTATTTTAACCCAATTCTATATTTCCAATTCTTTTAACCTTCATTTATTGACAAAATGTAATATATTTAAGATAAATAAAATTTTCGAAATCTAAAATATCGTGAATGGTAGTTGTGTTATATGATTGAATTGAATTAATTAAAATTTTATAAGTTGTTAATATACTGATATTAATTTATTAAAGCAAAAGTGATCGACCTATTATAGTTGTTTAAGTTCAAGTTAATTGGTTTTAATTTCTGTTGGCTCTTATATAAATATTTTTTTTAACAATTAAGAAGTTAATGGGGATCAAACTTATGACTTTAACTTATGTGGGTGTGTTTGGATGGAGGTTAAAGGGGGTTAAATGTTACTCCTATAATACATTAACCTCCTTTACCCTTGTTTGGTAACCTTTATAAGTCCAAGATTAACATATAACCCATTTAATTATTAAATCTATTTTTATTAACCTAGCTGAGAGTAGGTTAAAGGCCTGTAACAATAAAAATTTATGCCGAGCACTCTTTATTTTTTATTTTTTCTACTTTCAACAAATCACTTTAATTTCTTTTTTTTTTTATCAAGAAGCTACTATCAAATCTATAAAAAAGGTACGAATCAATTTAAAATTTTATTTTATGATGATTTCATTAATTTTATTTTTTTTTTTGTAATTTTTTTTTATTTATGAAATCTAGATCTTATAATTTTTTTGTTACTTTTTAAAATGCATATGAATATATTATTTAAATAATTATATAAATGTTTAAAATTTTAAATAATTATTTATTTATTTTTATTATTTTTAAATATTTAATAATAAATTTTATCAACTATATAATTTTTTTCTTAAAAAATGTCACATTACAATTTATCAATTACTTTTCATTTGCCAAACAAGGTTAACAGCTTAATCATTACACCTGTAACTGTTACTCCCTTAAAAATTACACTTGTAACTATTAC